>ML776775.1:757850-768579 GCA_009831015.1 Picea engelmannii
CTTTGATAGCCATAGAGGTATTAAGCAATTTCATTGGTCAATTTAACCAAACGTCCACCTCTTTGTCTAGCTAACCTAACCCTAACCCTAAGGTGACGTCATACTTATTTAAACCCTTGTTGGCTTCAAAACGTTGTGGTATAAGTCATCTATTTAGTAGACTTTGAGTTATTGATCATATTCACAAGTTTAATTGACAGAACGTTCCTCTCATTGTCTGCAAAATTAACTTAATAGTAGGGCTGACGTCACCATAAATCTGCATAGTGACGTAGCAACAATATTGGTGTATGAGCATATTTACTGCATTTGTGATATAATAAGGATTGATTTTATACATTGAATGCAAGTATCATTTTGTACTTATTGAAGAAGTATTATAAGCCTTTGTCCTTATTTGCAATCATTGACTTCGTCAATAATTACATTTATTATTGCTCATATGTGTTA
Source organism: Picea engelmannii (assembly GCA_009831015.1). Lineage (NCBI taxonomy): Eukaryota > Viridiplantae > Streptophyta > Pinopsida > Pinales > Pinaceae > Picea > Picea engelmannii. The sequence continues at coordinate 758,301 of ML776775.1, forward strand.
AAGATAGTCATTAATATTTGAAGTACTAACCACTGCAGCACATTCTTTTAGTTTTATTTGCCTTGTCTCGCAAACAGGTGCCATTCAGTGGGATATCTTCTCTTTGACTATCCATTTGGCAGTAATCTGTGAAGGGAAAGCTTACCTTAACCTTTGAAGCCTTAAACCCTTGATCCTTTTCCTTTAGAACCCCAGATTATTAGGGACGTCTCCCTAGGGATTAGCCACCCTGAATAGAAAGAGCTCCCCATCGAGGTGACAGTGGGTGGGGAAGCTCCTGTTACGCCAGTTTGAGCCTTGACTTCAAGCCACTTAAACCTTTCCTACAAACTGTGCGATAACAAAGACTAAATGAGGAAAGCCTAGATAGAGTTGAGTCACGTCACTAAGCGCAAAGGAAGATGCTCACAATAACACCATATGATTATCAATGAATAATTGGTGCATTTATTACAATGGAGTTTACCTCCTTATATATCATTGTTCACTAAGCAAATCATTTCCACTGATGAATGTGGGATACACTGCTTTACATAAAAAGTGAACATTAACGTATCCTAAAGTCATAAAGTGACTTTATTACAAGCTAATCCTTATATCCTAACAAGTCTACGAACAATATAAGACTTTGGAACATAGCTACCTAGCCTCCTCGTTAATAGCACTGAGTGTGAAAAAGCGATCCACTGTCTAGTAGTTGTTTTGGAGCCTTGCTTGCTCTATGGCCCCAAGCCTATGCATCTTGAAATAATCCGATATCCACATATCCAAAATCGTGGCATATAGTTTAGAAAAAGTGTACCCAATCGTGATGGTATTGTAGTTGTTTCAATCAAAACGATTGCTCGATTTAAAATTGATGTCTTGTGACCATGATGGAGGGGGGATCCTAAGAAAACTACCTAGTTAAAACATCCGCAATGTCGGATGTAAGAGGATCCAAACCATGCTTGAGGAATTTGGCCTGAAAGCCCTCGCCATCCACTGCTCTACTCATATTCAAAACTAGAATAACTCTCAATGTCTCCTGATAAAAACAAGTAGCAAGAATTTGGGGGGCATTCTTGGGAAGGAGAGGTGCGGAGGGCCAAGAAGAGCTTGCCTCTCCTTGTGCAAGGAAGCTCTGAAGATTTCATGATATTTGGAAGTCTTGTTCATCACATAAATCTCGAAAACATGGTTGGTTGGTTCTTAATACGGTTTAGCAGTAAAGGATCGATGGCATTGCACTAAGCCAACAATTAATTGTTGCATGGTTTGTTGCAAGCCTGAAATGGTCAAGAATGTTTTTTGGAATTGTAAAATTGCCAAATGTTGAGATTGTAGCACGGAAGGTCTTCCATCATCATTTCAGCATCCTAGGATGATGGAGGTCAATGAAACTTAGGCTAAGTCAATTAATTAAATATTTTCCTAAGTCTAACTTAGGAAAAGAATTGTTGATATGTTATAATCTTCAGTTGACTTTATTGAGTACTTTTTCTAAAGTTAAAGTGAAAAATAATTTAAGTTGTGGTCTTTTAATCTTGAGTCTTGACCATTGATCTCATCATGAGGGTGAGGGTTAATCTCAGCCCTCAATCCTTTTGGAGATTAGGGTTTCACTTGCTCAATGAAGAATAAAGAGATTGGTTGGGCTAAGAGGGCGCACAAGGAGAAGGAGAGATCGATCTACAAAGAGATTGATTGCAGATTTAAGTGTGAGGGTTTGCAGGGAGACAGAGGAGGACTCATCAAGTAGATTGGCACACACATCTTCAGCATTAGCAGAGGACTTTATCTTAGATCTGAGGGCCGCCGTACCAAGTGACACAGCACCCACGCAGACAGTCGTATGATATTGTGCAGAGGCTTATGCAGGGGTCTCATCAAGCACGTTTTGGTACAGGGATTTGCAGAGAGGGGCCGTACAATTGTTGGGGAGGAGTTTGGCTGAGCATTTTGCTTAGTATTTGGCTGGGCCGATTTGTACTACAAGAGATCTCTATATTTCCTTGCTGAATAATAATAAAATCTCAGATCTGCTGCACCGGTTTTCCCATCTTGGGTTTTTCCGGGGACTATTGTCCAAAAATAAGTGTGTTCATTTTGATGTGATTGATGTCTTCTTTACTTTCAGTTCCTGGTAATCTATTTCTGCTGTGTATTTAATTTACTGTGAAGAAAAACCCTGAATAATCAGTTAAAATCAATTTTGATTGGTTTAAAGTGTACTGGGTTTAGAAATTTTACACCAAAATGTTTGGGGCTTGGTTTGCTGATGAGCACAATGGTCTCTTTGTTTCTCCTGTACATTGGAAAGATATTGTGTTTGGAGACAAATGGATATGGTATCTAATCAATCTAACAGGCATTACTTTCTTATGGAAAAGACGTTGAGAAACTTTTCATGGGATGCATACTTTGTTAAGTTTGGAAGAAGCTGCTGTATTTAGATCAGATTTGGCTATCCAGATTTCCACGTGGACTGCCATTTTTAGGAAACATGAAGATAGTCTTCAGGTTGGGGCCAAATCAGATATGCTAGCCCTCCTTGCTTATATAGGCAGGGGGCTCTTGTCTGACTGCTCTTTGGCCCCAGACATAACGACATCGATGTACATGCATCTTGATTCTTAATTTAATATATGCAGCATCTTCTAAAATGATAAATGTAATAAACAGAAAGAGGAAAAGGTATCGGATAGTGACTAGAACAGAGATCTTAAGTAAAACTAGGAGAAGTAGAAGGCTGTAAAGACATCTACAACATGCTAACCAAAGAACTAAACAATAGTCTGTGCATGCAGAATACTGTACCCCTACAAGAAACAATAAGTAGATTTTCTATAAATCCATCTCTTAACAAACTATGCATGGATAACCTCAACAAATATTGACCCACCTTTGATGGGTCCATATATACGCTTCTCTATGAAATCAACAACGTAAAGAACCAGCTCTGCAGACCAGTATTGTTGACCTTGTGCATTGTTTGAATCATCAACCTGCAATTGTACCCCCCTTCAGCATTCTCCCGCCAGCTGACCCATTACATCTATTGCTTGATCATGAAGACCTAGAGTGTTGTGCAGATAATTCTTGAAAAATGCTCTTTGACAATCAACTTGATAGACCCCACGGCTATAAACAAAGTTACTCTAGTTACATACTAGTAGAAAGGATCTAAGAGATTATCTTATGCTGCCCATATCACCAGTTTAGGTGTTATCTGCAACCCTTAAATGGTCCCTTCTGGTCGATCTTTTTTTCTAGTAAAAAGAACTAACATTGCAACCATACAAGAGGTTAAAGAAATAGGACAAAACAAATAAGAACTAATCACAAGCATTTGCAACAAAAATGTCACTCTTATTCTTGCACATTTCCTTGACAAAATGAAAGAAGTGTTAATGTATTTAACATTTAATGATACAGTTAAAAGCAATTAATTGTTGGCTTAATACAAAGCAGATATATGTCAATTATAGCTTGTAGGGTTTATCTCACAGAACCTGAAAGCAGAATTGTCACGGTACATAGTCTTCATGTGATGCCACTGCTCATCAGGACCATCAAATATCATGTAATAATGTACAGTAAGCATCTGCACCCATAGTGCTAATCAATACAGTGTGATATAGAATACAATCCAAACTAAATAGAAAACTACATCTTCTAGATGAAAGGAAACATATTAGCCTTTAATTCATTGTTACGAAATTAATGGCAAAGCAAGAGAAGACATAGAATCCAAATTAAAGTACTTTAAGACTAAGAAGGCTAAAAACTCTAACTAAAATGTATTCAATCGGGAAGAAAAGGTCAGAGTAAAGGGTGATAATCACCCTGTAAGGTTACTCACATCAGCTAAATCCTTTAGACGGTCTATAGGATCAAAAATACTTTGTACAAATGCTGACAGATCAACTCCTGCATTTTCATATTTTTTAATAAAGGGATGTGATAAGAGCTGCATTTTACAGAGAGATCAAATGAGAACCAAGACCATATGTCAGTTTTAAAGATAACCAGTGAAACAGTTTCTCCATAAAAATGTGAACTGACTTGCTCAAAAACACAAATTCTATTAACGTAAAAAGCTCATTATCCATTGCAAGAGATGTGCAGGTCTTTAAATAGAGAAGAAACCGTTTCATAAATTTGACACCTTAACTCCCCATGACAATTTTCTAATTCCTCAATGGGAGTTACAAAGCTAGTCATACAGAATAAAGGACAATTTGTACGAAATAGAAAATATCACTACAAGACAAAATCATACACTACCACTTTAATAATTACAAAGTATGATGAGCTTAAATAACTCCAAAGTAGTGTTGAAAAGATGGGAATAACGCAGTGGGGATCATCAACTCGGGAAATCAAAAAAACTATCAACAATAACTCGGCAAAAAATAAGCAAGCACTAAAAATACAAAAATTTATTCAGATTTTTTTCATTTAAACTCAAATATAAACTCACATCAAATAATCACATTGCCATGCAAATATGGAAAGAAGATACGTATATAAGATGTATTAGATGTCAGCCCGAAGGGATAGCTCCGTTGGTTCGGCCATATCGCCAAAGGATTAGTGCTGACGGGAGGTTGCGGGATCCATTTCCCTGCCTTTCATGTGCACTGGTAGTTGATACCACCCTCCATCCAAGAATCTAGGGAATGGTGGGAATTCACAAAATTATTTCTTCGAAATAAAATAAGATGTAATAGATATCAAACAATACATCATACATTAATTGTTGGTAGTTATCAAGTCAAAATATTTCCATATATATATAAACAATGTATCTCATCTACTATCTACTATCAACTTCCTTTGCTCCTTTTATGTGAAAAGGTAATGGTTCCACCTCTAGCAATGGAGGGTCATGTGCATGGAGTCAAACATCTAGGGGTACTAGTGGGTACTAAGGTTTGATCCTGACTCTTCTCATTCTATAAAGGTTGGTCTAGGACATCCTTTGCTGCCTTCTACTCATATTCCTCATCTAACCACCCAAGAGAATCCTCGATAACAAGCCTCTTAGTCACCAACACACTATCAAGGATAGGGTTAGTGTCATCCAAGCAAATGGCCTCCACATCAAGGGGTTTCTCCAATTGTATCACCCACATCCGAAGATCGTAGTAGACAAAGACCATATCATTCAATCACTGATATTCCAACCTGTTGCACTACTTTACATATATTTTTTCAAATACACTCAAATTGCGCTTACAATATTTAGCAACAACTTTGGCTCAATACCCAAATGGAGAATTTTTGTAAACTTATTGTTTTTCCACCATAATCTCTCCACCAAACATCTACAACAAATAATAAAAAGAAGAATAGAAGTAAATTACATTTCAATACACTACCAAATAGGGGAAAACAAAACAAATAAAAATGCATCGAAATTTGTAATTAAAATTTAAATTACTGACCTAGCATTGCAGCGATCATTCCCTAAATACCATGTCAAAGAAAAATAATCTTTCATACCCCTCCATGTGAATCTCTCCCTGACCTGCCTGTATGTTTTGACAAACCCTTGGTGCCTGTTATCACACAGTTTGTAGCAAGGATAAAAGGCTTGAGGTTTGAAGGTCAAACTGGCGTAACAGGAACCAATCCCACCCAATGTCACCACAATGGGATGGTTCTTTCTATTTAGGGTGGTAAGGCCCAAGGGAGACGTCCCCGATGACCTAGGGTTCAGAGAAGGCAAAGGATTACAAGATAAAGTAGTTATTCCCCCCTCACAAGTCACCACCGAGCAGATAGTCCGACCAAAGGCCAATAATAAAGTAAAACCCCCCAATGAGATACACCTGCCTGAGACAAAGCAACAATAAACTGATATATGCAAGCTTTGATCAATGGGTTAGTACTTCATGTAAATTAATGACTATCTGATAAACATATAAGCAATTTGACAATAAATATTGACAAAGTCAATGTTTATAAATAGCAATGAAAATTATGTCACTTCACCAATAAATGCTGGAACAATATGGAATTCAATGTAATAAATCAATACTTCATTTAATTTATGCCTTTAATCACCATTCAATTGCTTATAAAGTAAAACGTTTTGTTGCACCAATGATATTATGGCAAAGATGACGGCAGCATATAGTGTTAGAAGGTTAGTTAAGCTAGAGTTAGTGAAGTTAGGGTTTTGATTCAAGAGTTTGAGAGTAGTTTTGATCATGTTCACTTCAACGGATGAGGTCTTAGAATCAGTGCCTTAGGGTTAATGGAGTCAAAAAGTGAAGGACGCAACAGCTAAAGGAAGCTATGGTAAAAACGACTAAGGACTAGAGGGAGAAGCTTTGAGGTGTTGCTAAGGCAAGGCCTCAAAGTCAAAACCCTAGGGGAGAGAGGCTCACCTTGGTGTAGAAGAACTAGGCCTCGGTGCTCTCTCCTCCTTCCTTAACTTAGTGGCAATCACGGCTAGTTGAAGATAAAGCATAAAACCAAGACTAGAGGGTTTGATGAAGCAGAGTGTTGCTACAGCAAGGCTCTTTCAGCAAACCCTAGAAAAAATCAGCCCAAAGTGTAGTAGACCTAGGCTAAAGGCGTCTCTTTCTTCTTAGTACGGTTAGCAATAAATGAAGAGAAAAAGAGGGTGTAGCTACGGCTAGGCTCTCTCTTCTCAATCAATGGCTGAAAATATCTCTCTCAATGGGGACATGAGACAAGGATCTACTTGTGTGCTTGTCACCTAGGGTTTTATTCAACAAAATTATAAATATATGCAAGAAATGAAACTACAACCATTCATTCAAGAAGTTTTGCAGAAAAATACTTACATATCACCAAGAAATAGCATTGCAAACCCTAGTTGTAACACCTTCCATTAAGAGAAATGCCAAAACATGCCAAAAAGATCCTCTTTCAACAAGTGCGCATCACTAAATCAACCAATAACCCAAGAGAGGGCGCAAATTTCAAACCTCCTTATGGAGTGAGTAAGTTGTGATGAAAAAATGAAGGTGAAAATCCTTCATTTATACCATTCCATGACCTAATTTTACATTTTAGGTCATGTAAAAAGGCTGACAAGGCCAAAATACTAAAATCATATTGTTTTACATTAAATTGTCAAATTAAAACCCTAATCAAGCTGAAAAGGGACATGAAGCCCCTCCAAAGGAGACGTTAGCCCCTTTTAGGGCAAATGAGGCATCCTGGAGCAAAACGTTAGCCCTCCTTGGGCTCCTCCATCATGCCACACGTGCCAATACTGCCCAGTCTGCCTCCCAAGACGTCCAATAGGCTGGATGACGTCATGGTCATCAAGGGTGACGTCCCAGGCCTTCCAAGGCCAACATTCCACTGAAAGAGGGTCAATCCCCCTAGCTCAAGCTTTGCCAAAGTGCCTCTGGTGGAACGTCCTCTCCTTCTCTGGTGCAAAGCCCCTTATCCATCTCTATCCTGTCTCTGCCCCCTGATGGGGTCTCAACATCCACCTAATGGGCTCTTCAGCCCCATAGAGGTCCGAATTTATCATCTCCCCATGTGTACCGGTCCAAAATGGTACCTGTCGGTCGGGCATGGTCCTGCACATCAAAAGCTACGCCCTCCATGGGCTCATCAGTCACAGGGATCATAGCAATGTCAATCACATCTCATCATCAATATTATTAAACATGTGCATAAAATTCCTAATACATCAGTTAACAGCTCAAAGACGTTACACAAGCCTACAATACAAATCTGGAGAAAAGGACAAGGCGTCCTATTGGGCTAGTGTCCACTGGAAAAAGAAAGTTCCCAAAAGAGACCTCATCTAAGCCATGTAAGTGGGTGATGTGGTCACGGGAAGTCCAAGCATCTGGGTGCAATGAGGGCCAAGGATGCAAGAAATGTTACCTGTGGGTGCCTTTGTTAGAAAGCGAGCTGTAACTGTCCTGGATGCATTTTTTCCAAGCCCATTCTTGCCTTTTATTCTTATTCTTTTCATTCTTTTATCTTTTATTGCTTTTCCTTTTTTAGTTCAAGAGTTAATCAAGGGACACAACCCTGGCATGGTGACCAGTGGTGGCAGTGTTACCCACAAGTACTTTCACAAAAATGAGCAGGTTGGCTCATGAGGAGACCCCCTTTCCCTTGACCATGCAACCAAGAGTCACTGCCCTGGCGTGGTAGTGGCAATGTCATACTGCTAGGTACCCATGGACCTAATAGGTTGGCTCGTGATGAGACCCCTTATCCTCTGGTTAGGTCTCGTTTTATTATTTTTTCGGGTCCCTCTTGTTTCTTGCTGAGAAGCCTTTTATGGCTTTCTCGGGGATCCCTGGGCAAAGCATCTCGAGGTTTTATTCTTAGGCTTTTATCTTTCACCCGCTTGATTTTACCTTCTTGGCCTTTAGCCCCTTCTTCCCACAAGATAAGGTGCAGTCCTGAAAATAGGTCAACCTAATGCCTGGACAAGTGGAATGGGATAGGTGAGCGGAAAACAAGATGAAAAAGTGTTGTTGTGGTGGGAGCGGACGATGGCTTTTCAGAAATCCCCCCAGTGGCAATCCAAAACCTATAGACACAGGCTTGCTAAGGCATCCTGTAAATCCCCCCAAACATGGTCAAGTGGGCAAGTCAATGTTTATAAATAACAATGAAAATTATGTCACTTCACCAATAAATGCTGGAACAATATGGCATTCAATGTAATAAATCAATATTTCATTTAATTTATGCCTTTAATAACCATTTAATTGCTTATAAAGTAAAACGTTTTGTTGCACCAATGATATTATGGCTAAAGATGACGGCAGCATATAGGGTTAGAAGGTTAGTTTAAGCTAGAGTTAGTGAAGTTAGGGTTTTGAAGAGTTTGAGAGTAGTTTTGATCAGGTTCACTTCAACGCATGAGGTCTTAGGATCAGTACCTTAGGGTTAATGGAGTCAAAAAGTGAAGGACACAAGAGCTAAAGGAGGCTATGGTAAAAATTGCTAAGGACTAGAGGGAGAAGCTTTGAGGTGTTGCTAAGGCAAGGCCTCAAAGTCAAAAACCTAGGGGAGAGAGGCTCACCTTGGTGTAGAAGAACTAGGCCTCGGTGCTCTCTCCTCCTTCCTTAACTCAGTGGCAATCACGGCTACCTGAAGACAAAGCATAAAACCAAGACTAGAGGGTTTGATGAAGCAGAGTGTTGCTACAGCAAGGCTCTTCCCGCAAACCCTAGAAAAAATCGGCCCAAAGTGTAGTAGACCTAGGCTTAAGGCGTCTCTTTCTTCTTAGTATGGCTAGCAATAAATGAAGAGAAAAAGAGGGTGTAGCTACAGCTAGGCTCTCTCTTCTCAATCAATGGCTGAAAATATCTCTCTCAATGGGGACATGAGACAAGGACCTACTTGTGTGCTTGTCACCTAGGGTTTTATTCAACAAAATTATAAATATATGCAAGAAATGAAACTACAACCATTCATTCAAGAAGTTTTGCAGAAAAATACTTACATATCACCAAGAAATAGCATTGCAAACCCTAGTTGAAACACCTTCCATTAAGAGAAATGCCAAAACATGCCAAAAAGATCCTCATTCAACAAGTGCGCATCACTAAATCCTCCAATAACCCAAGAGAGGGCGCAAATTTCAGACCTCTTTATGGAGTGAGTACGTTGTAATGAAAAAATGAAGGTGAAAATCCTTCATTTATACCATTCCATGACCTAATTTTACATTTTAGGTCATGTGAAAAGGCCGACAAGGCCAAAATACTAAAATCATATTGTTTTACATTAAATTGTCAAATTAAAACCCTAATCAAGCTGAAAAGGGACATGAAGCCCCTCCAAAAGAGACGTTAGCCCCTTTTAGGGCAAATGAGGCATTCTAGAGCAAAACGTTAGCCCTCCTTGGGCTCCTCCATCATGCCACACGTGCCAATACTGCCCAGTCTGCCTCCCAGGCCTTCCAAGGCCAACGTTCCACTGAACGAGGGCCAATCCCCCTTGGTCAAGCTCTGTCAAAGTGCCTCTGGTGGAACGTCCTCTCCTTCTCTGGTGCAAAGCCCCTGGTCCATCTCTATCCTGTCTCTGCCCCCTATTGGGGTCTTAGCATCCACCTGATGGGCTCTTCAGCCCCATGGAGGTCCGAACTAATCATCTCCCCATGTGTACCGGTCAAAAATGGTACCTGTTCGTCGGGCATGGTCCTGCACATCAAAAGCTACGCCCTCCATGGGCTCATCAGCCACAAGGATCATAGCAATGTCAATCACATCTCATCATCAATATTATTAAACATGTGCATAAAATCCCTAATACATCAGTTAACAGCTCAAAG
>ML776775.1:770079-803131 GCA_009831015.1 Picea engelmannii
CTCTTGTTTTAACTTATCTTTTATGCTAGCCGTTTTGCCAAGTTTGACCTAAGGAAGGAGGAAAGAGCACGAGGCCTTGCTTAAGCAACACCGGAGTGAGCCTCTTTCCCCTAGGGTTTTGATTCTAAGGCCCTGCCATTGCAACACTTTAGAACCCTTCCCTCTTGTCCTTAGCCTTTTATCCCTTCAACTTTGTGTCCTCTCCTTGATTGACTCCATCTACCCTTAGGCACTGATCTTAGATCCACAACATTGAAGTGATAGTGCTCAAACAACCTCTCAAAACTTTTAAATTTGAAACCCTAACTAGGCTGACGTCATACTTGGTTATTCCATCTTGACGCAACACCTTTTGATGATAAGCAATTAGATGATGGTTGAAAGCATTCATTGAGTAAAAGATTGATTAAATACATTGTTAGATACATCATCTCAATAGTTATTGATGAATTGATATTTTTCCATTGCTATATTGATAAAACGTTGATCTCATTAATATCTGTTGTCTTTAATTGCTTACATATTGATGTCAGATAGTTATATGAAGTACTAACCCATTGAATTATAGCCTGCATACATTCTTTTGCTATTGTCTTGTTCTGGGCAGGTGTTCTCATTTGGGCATACACTTCTTTATTGGCTAATTAGCCGGATTATCTGACCTTGGTGGTAACCTGTGAGGAGGAACTTCTGCTTTAACCTTTATACTTTGGCCTCTTCAAACCCCAGGTTACCGGGGACGTCTCCCCTGGGCTAACCTCCCTGAATAGAAAGAACCTCCCCATTGTGGTGACATTGGGTGAGGTAGGTTCCTGTTACGCCAGTTTGGCCTCTATCCTCTAGCCTTTTGACCTAGCTACAAACTGTGCGATAACAGGGCCCTCCAGGGCCATCCTCAAGTCAATCTTGCTCTCAGTACTCCATGTCTAGGACCTGTGGGCCTCGAGACATGATCTCCTAGTTATCCCTAAAAGTGGGGAATAGCAGTGCCCAGCCAATGGTGAGTTATGGCATGCCTTTAGCACTCTCCCTTTGAATACTGACTCGAGAACTAGGAAAATTCGGCCTTTGTAATATATGATGTAATCCATGATCCTGAAGTTCTCATCCTGTATCTGCCCATCCATCAACTCACATGCAAACCTGTTTTTTGAATACTCCACCAAGAGGTGCACCTTCCAATCAACTGAAATATCTGGCATGGCATATACTGAAGGTCTCCTGGATAAAGCATCAGCCACCACATTGTTTTTGCCTTTGACAAATTCAATGTCAAAGTCATAAGCTTGAATTTTGCTAACCCATTTATGTTGCCTCTCATTGAGGTCCTTTTGATCCAAGAAGTATTTGAGGTTGTTGTTATCAGTCCTGAAAACAAATTTCGCCCCAACCAAGTACTGTCTGAATTTGGCCAAGGCATGCATAATGGCCAACATCTCCTTGTCATAGATGGTGTATAGGAGCCCAGGTCCCCTTAATTTTCGGCTTTCATAGGCAATAGGGTGTCTATTCTGCATAAGAACTACTCCAATGCCCTCACCTAAGGCATCACACTCCAAGATGAATGGTTATAAGAAATCTAGCAAAGAAAGTACCAGCCAAGTGCTCATCACCTTCTTCATGTTGTCAAATGTTACCTATGCCTCTTGACTCCACCTGAATGCGCCCTTCCTATTCGAATCTATCAAAGGTGCGCAAAGTTGAGAGAATCCTTTGACAAACCTTCTGTAGTAACTGCAAATGCCAAGGAATCCCTTCAACTCAGTAAGATTTTTAGGGGTTGGCCAATCAAATATAGCAGGTATTTTCTCTTGAAGTACCTGCACCCCTTTCTCTCCAATAATATGACCCAAGTAAAGGACCTCGGTCATCCCAAATTTGCACTTTGACTCCTTAGCATACAAAGGATTGTTCCTCCATGATGCTCAAAATCTGGTCTACATGTTTGAGATGATCCTCCCAAGTTTTGCTATATATCAACAAGTCATCGAAAAAGACTAGAAGAAACTTCCTCAACTGCTTGTTGAAGACATGATTCATGCATGACTGAAAAGTGGTTGGCGCATTAGTTAACCTAAAGGGCATAACCTGAAACTCATAATGGCCATAGTGACATCTGAAAGTTGTTTTAGGCACATCTGTCTCCCTCATTTTGATTTGGTGATACCCTGAGCGCAAATCTATTTTAGTGAAGTAGATAGTGCCATGTACTTCATCCAAGAGTTCATCTATCCGGGGAATGGGGTACCAATTTTTAATAGTCTTCTTGTTCAAGGCCCTGTAATCAATGCACATGCACATAGTTCCATCCTTTCTCTTTACCAAAACCACTGAAGATGCAAAAGGACTAGAACTTGGCCTAATATGACCCATATCGAACAATTCTTTAATAGCCTTTTCAATTTCGTCCTTGTACCTCTTTGGATGCATGTAAGGAGTAGTGATAACTGGCTTTGTACCTTCCTCCAACTCTATAATATGCTCAAACCCCCTATCTGGTGGTGGCCCCAGTGGAATGGGTTCAAATACCTTACTGTAACTATCAATGATTTTTTGTAAATCATGAGAGTAGTGAGGATGCCCCTCCTTATCTACTTGTACTGATATCAAACATTCTGTTGGAAATACAATATCCTCATTCATAAAGATGGCCTCCATGCGCTTAGCTGTAACCACCCTAGGCGCATTACCAGTCATTCCTCTCAAGGTGACCCTTTTTCCATTCTCCCCACTAAATGACATTTCCATAGTTTTGTAGTTTGTGGTGATGGGCCCCAAGGTACTAAGCCACTGTACTCCCAATATGACATTGGTGTCAGGTAGGTCCATCACATAAAAGTCTTGGGCTAAGTCATATATATTCAAGGTGAGGTTCAAGCTTGGAATGTACCTCTCACAAGGCATAGTATTGCATCCTGCTACCTCCACATGAAATCCTTCAAACTCAACTATAGGAATATGACTCCTTTTCACCAAGGCTGAATCAATGAAGTTGTGTGAAGCTCCCCCATCAATAAGGACAAAGACCTTTTGACCTTCAAGCACTCCCCTCATACTGAAGGTAATGTATTTGGGCACTCCACTGATCGATGCAATGGTAATTTTCTTTTCTCCTGATGGGTCGAAACCTTTCTCTTCTCCTCCTTCACCTTGCGCATTTTCAGGGCTAGGTTGATTTGCTTCTATGTTTTGTATGTGGCCAATCTCCTCATCCTCTTCACCATCTAAGATCGCCTCAATGTAGTGAACCTTGTCTTTTCCCATGCATTTATGTCCCGGTTCCCAAGGTTCTTTGCAAGTGAAGCAAAGTTGTTTCCTCCTCAACTCTCTCCTAGTAGGCCTCATCCATCCTTCCCTTACCTCTATCGAATGCCCTTGGATCCTTTGCCCCTTGGTTTATTGGGGGTCTTGGAGTGAATTTGACTTTAGCTGTTGACTCCATCAAATCCCTAGTCCTTCGTATGGCATCCTGTAAGTTGGGGAGCTTAAAAGCCTTAACCCAACCACGTAAGGGTTCCAACAACACTTCAATGAAAAACATCAATAGTCTAGCAGGTGATGTGTCTGGTACCATCACGACTATCCTCTAGAATTCCCCAATATAACTCTCTGGTGACCCTGTCTGCTTGAGTTGCGTGAGCTCCCTGTATTTCACAATCTCCCTGATCAAATCTGTCAATGAGCCTCTGGGTGAACTCTGGATATGATGAGATTTGATTGTGTCCCAAGGTGTCCATACCATGATACCACCATTCATCTTCTTTCCCTTCCAAATATATAGTGGCAAATTTTATAGCATCAAGTTCCCTCATGGGGTTAAGCTGCAAATAAGCATCCAATTTTTGCACCCAAGCCTGCGCAATAGATCTAGCTAACCCATCAAAGGTTGGTATCTCCATCTTCCCTGCCCTGCGCTCCAACTCATAACTGCTCCTCTGGTAGTTTCTAGGCCTACCCCTGTATTTGATGCCACAAAATTGATCCGATGTAACCTATCTCCTGAACCCTGCACTCAAGGCTGCATACTCCTCAAAGTTGTCTTCAATTTCTGGAAGGAAGTTGTCCTGTGGCTGAGCTTCCAAGAAAGATGGCATGTATGGTCTAGGAGTGGCTCTACTGTGTGTTGGCACCATGGAGGGCCCCCCTCCAAATCTCTGTCCCTCTGTATGGTAGTGAGGATCCTGCTCATGATGATGTCTAGTCCCCCCTTGAGAACCATTAGCTTCACAGTTCACATTATTATTTGGGTCATCCCCACCATGATTCATCTGCATAAGGAGAAGCACAATCTTCTCCTGGCTAGCATTCAATATCTCCAGGCTCTCTCTCATCTCAACCTGTCCCCTGTGCATTGTCTCTTGAGTTTCCTATAGATGGTGTTGAAGGGTGAACTGCATGTTTTCTATGGAGCCCTTCAACTCCTTTGTTATCCCTGCTAAAACTTGTGGCACGTTGTCATCACCTAACCCTTCCACTTTCGCCTCTGGTTCACTTGTCTGTCTACTGCGCCTTCCCATGTAGATACCATTGAACTTCTACATGCACTAATCCCCACAAGTTGTGAGGATTTAACGCTCTGATACCACTGTAATGTTCCTGTTATCGCACAGTTTGTAGTTAAGATAATAGACGGATGAAAGGAGGTCAAACTGGCATAACTGAACCAATCCCACCACTGTCACCTCAATGGGAAGGTTCTTTATGTTTAGGGAGGTAAGGCCCAGGGGAGACGTCCCCGGTGACCTAGGGTTTTGAGAAGGCAAAAGGCTTAAGAAGGCTAAGTGATTATATTCCCCCTCACAAGTCACCACCTGATTAGAAAGTCCGGCTTATAGCCAATAAAGATGAAAGATAATCCGAAGTAATAACCAATAAGAGTACCTGCTCGAGACAAAGCAACAATGAAACTACATGTGCAAGCTTGCTTGCTAGTTAGTACTTCATATAATCAATGACTTTCTGAGAACAAGCAATTGATAAACAATATTATTGTTGAAGCAAATCAGAGTTGTACAATGGCAATGATTACAATATATATCACTTCACAATAAATGCTAATGAAGCTTCACAATAAACAATGGCAATTTATCATTAATGTAATAATGCTTAAAGCAACGCTTTAGCTAGTCATTCAATTGCTTTAAAGACAAATAGATGATGCAATAAATATGTTTATAGCACAAGTAGAAGGTAGCAGCAATAGGGTTAGAAAATTAGTTTAAGCTGGGGTCAAAAAGGTTAGTAATTGCTCAAAGTGTTTGTTTGTTTGAGGTTGTGATCAAGCCACTCAAGAAATAAGATCTTAGACCAGTGCGCTATTAGGGCATATGGAGTCAAAAGAGGCCACAAGATTGAAGGACTGAAATGATAATGAAAGGCCAAAGACAAGAGAGCTAAGTGTTGGGGTGTTGCTAAAGCAAGGCCTCAACAACGAAACCCTAGGGGAGAGAGGCTCACTAAGGTGTAGTAACTCTAGGCCTTACTGCTCTCTCCTCCTACTTTAGCTCAATGGCAATAATAAAACGACTAGCCTGAATAATGATTGATAAAGTCTAAGACAAGAGGGTTTGTAAGGGATGTGTTGCTAAAGCAAGGCTTCACTAGACAAACCCTCGGGAAAACGGCTCACCAAGGTGGAGAAACCCTAGGCCTTGGTGCGTTTTCTCCTTCTTACCTCAACAACAAGGATAAAAACGCCTAGGTTAGAAGAAAAGGATAGAGTGTTGCTATGGCAAGGCTCTATCTTACTTTAGCAA
Organism: Picea engelmannii; assembly: GCA_009831015.1. NCBI lineage: Eukaryota > Viridiplantae > Streptophyta > Pinopsida > Pinales > Pinaceae > Picea > Picea engelmannii. The sequence continues at coordinate 775,836 of ML776775.1, forward strand.
ATACAATGGCTCAAATTCTTGGTAGGGACATGAGACAAGGACCTTTAGCATGTGCTTGTCACCTAGGGTTTGATTCAGCAAATTATAATAATAAATGCAAGAAAACAACACTACAACCATTCAATCAAGAAATTTTGCAGAAATTCACTTACATTTAACCAAGAAATCACATAGCAAAACCCTAGTTGTAATACCTTCCACAAAGAAAAATGCCAAAAATGCCAAGAAAAGTCTTCCTTCAACAAGTGTGCCTAAAAATTTCAGCCAATAACCCTAAGAAGGGCACAAATTTCAGACCTCACTAATAAGTGAGTGAAAGATGATGATAAAATGAGATTTTTGCTCTCTTACTTATAGAGTACAAATGACCTCAATTGTTTTTTAGGTCATAAAAAGGCCGACAAAGCCAAAATACCAAAATCATACTATTTTACATAAAATGTCATAAATGAAACCCTAATCAAGCAAAAGTGAGATGTCATCCCCTTTCTAGGGTGACGTTAGCCCCTTCTAGGGAAAATCCAGCCTCTCGGAGCAAAACGTTAGCCCTCCTTGGGCTTCTCCAAGCTGCCACACGTGCCACACTGCCATAACTGTCTCCCCAAGACGTCCATAATGTTGGATGACATCATGGGCATGTTGGGTGATGTCATGGGCCTTCCAAGGCCAACGTTCCTATGGAGAGGGCTCATCCCCCCTAGGTAAGGCTCTGCCAAGGTGCCTCTGTGAAACGTCCTCCTCTTCTTCGGTGCAAACCCCTTTGTGTTCTCTCTGCCCCCTGTCGGGGTCTCACCATCCATCTGGTGGGCTCTTCAGCCCCATGGAGGTCTGAATTGATCATCTCCCCATGTGTACTTATCCAACATGGTACCTGTCCGTTGGGCATGATCCTACACATCAACAACTACGCCCTCCAGGGGCTCATAAGTCACAGGGATCATAGCAATGCCAATCACATCTCATCATCAATATTATTAAACATGTGCATAAAACCCCTTTACCCCAGTCTAGTGCTCAAAGACATTATACAAGTCTGCAATGCAAGTTTGGAGGAAGTGACAAGACGTCCTATTGGGCTAGTGTCTACTGGAAGAGGGATGTTTCTGGAAAGGATTAAATCCAAGTCATGTAAGTGGGTGTGGTGGATGGGGATGCCTGGGCAAAAGGTTCAGTGATAGCAGGGATGGCTTACCGATGGGTGTCTCTCTGGAGGGTGAGTTGCACCTATCAAGGATGCAAATGTTTCCAAGCCCATTCATGCCTTTAATCTTCATTCTTTTTCTTCCAAGATGCTAGTCAAAGGACACTGCCCTGGCTTGTTGACCAGAGGTGGCAATGTTAGCCATAAGCATTTCACGGAAATGATAAGGTTGGCTCGTGATGAGACCCCCTTTCTCTTGGCTATGCCACCAAGAACCACTACCTTGGCGTGGTGACTAGATGTTGGTAGTGTCATACCGTTAGATACTCATGGACCGAATAGGTTGGCTCGTGATGAGACCCCCTATCCTCTAACCAAGTCTTGTTTTATTGTTTTTATCTTTTTATTGCTTTTTTCTTTCAAGAAGCTAGTCAAGGGAGATTGCCCTGGCTTGGTGACCAAAGGTGGCAATGTTACCCACAAGCACTTTCACGAAAATGAAAAGGTTGGCTCATGATGAGACCCCCTTTCTCTTGGACATGCAACCAAGAGACACTACCCTGACATGGTAACCAGCTGCTAGTAGTGTCATACCATTAGGCACCCATGGATCTAATAGGCTGGCTCGTGATGAGACCCCCTATCCCTCAACTAGGTCTTGATTTATTTTTTACGAGTCCCTTTGTTTCTTGTTGAGAAGCTTTTTATTGCTTTCTCGGGGATCCCTGGGCGAAGCATCTCGAGGTTTTATTCTTAGGCTTTTATTGTCAGTTGCTTTTACCCCCCAGGCCTTTAGCCCATTCTTCCTGCAAGGTAAGGTACAACCCCTAAATGATTGGCTAACCCTATGCCCAGACCAATGCAAGAGGATGGGTGAGCGGGAAATAAGATGGAAAGTGGTATGTATGATGGGAATGGACGATGGCTTTTCAGAAATCCCCCCAGTGGCAACTCAAACCCTATGGACACAAGCATGCTAGGGCATCCTGTCATTCCCCCTAGACATGGTCAAGTGGACAAGCATAAGATCCAAGCAGCCGTTAGAAACAAAGGAATCAAATGCACATATTCAAAGGTTTTGAGGATCCGAGTGACACATACCATGATACCCGGACTCATTACCTCATGGAGCAAGAACCATCTCTGATGCAGGACCAAACCGAAGGTGATGGATGTTATTGTTCCTACTGACAAAGTGGAGGCGCTGAAAGGGAGAAAAGATGGGCCCTCCAGGGCCATGCTCAAGTCGATCTAGCTCTCGGTAATCCATGTCTAGGACCTGTGGGCCTTGAGACATAATCTCCTAGTTATCCCTGAAAGTGGGGGATAACATCTGGCTCCAACTCGGGGACATGTGCTCACCGTAGAGCGCATGAGAACGTCAGCATCTCTGGCATGACCTATAACCTACTTGATCTCAATAGCAATTATTAGTAATCATTTGGGGTGGTGATATCACCCTAGTCCACACACACACACTTATATATAAGACTGAAACAAAAGCAATCATATGTACAAATGTGAAAGCAATCTACTCTAACATGCAATGTAGATGGTATAACACAATGAATGCAAATGCCTACTTACTTGTTGGTTGGATGTTAGATGTGGTCGAACGATCAGTGAAACCCATCCAGCAACGTCCCACAATACCTGCCTTTGTGCTTCATCGTAAGCCAAAGTAGTGATAAGTTAAGCACAACAATAACATGAGTTAGAAAATGTATCATATCAATGGAAACTGTGAGGTCTAGCTCATGGAGGCGGGTGGGAGGAAAAAATGATGCCAAGACATACTCTCAGGAGAGTGCTCAATCCATCTCAGAAATGGATCGTGAAAAGTCAAAGGTTCAAAAGATCGACTCCAGGAATCTGAATGCTGGCTACCTTGGACGTATTCACAACTTTAGGCCTGAGAAGGGATTAGCGAGATCTGAAAGGATGACTGACAATTCCTTAAGGGGAAGATGGAAAACTGTGACAATAAACTTCTTCTTGAGGTACTCAATTTTCCCCTAAAATCCAGAACAAGGTTTTGTCTTACAGGAGACTTAGGATAAGGGACATGTTTCCAAACCATACCTTCAGTGATATAGCGCGATAAAGCAATCAAGGGGAGGTGGAAAACCTTATCACAAGCATCATGCCTCACGGAAGTAACCTCCTCACTTTTATCAAGATCTAAACAGAATGATGGTTGATAACTTTCTTCATAGAATAGCTCTAAGTGCTCAGAGGGGTAGTCATCAATGTCCTCAAGGTATGACCGAAAATTATTAGGGGAGCATAGCATCAGGTCATCCTTGGGTATCTGAATAGAATTGGTAATTATGTCATGTCCTTGTCGCCAAATATCAAGTTAGGAATGCCAAATGATAGTTGTAAGGGCGACTTTTGGAGATGATCCTCAATGTCGTAAATGGGATCCCCATCATATCCTATCACATCCCATTTACGCTTCCCGACATGTATGAATTCATCAATATTATCAACAAAGTCCTCATTTTCATCACAACATGAAGGGGTTAAAACATCCAACACTTCTTTACTCTCTACATCATAAGATAAAGAATCATTAAAAATTTGGAAGGGGAAATAACTCACCTTGCTTAATCCTTCCTATGTAGGAGCTTCAAGTATTTGGATAACTTCATCAAGTGGAAGATCTGCCTCTACATCTTCAGTCTTGAGATACAGAGGATCTAGCTTGTCCAAGGGTTCCATTTCTTCTTCACTCTCTGAATCATAGAACAAGGTATCATCAAAAAACTGGAAAGGAAAATGACTTACCCCATTCTCTTCATCTTGTGCAGGAGGGGTAGGATCTTGGAGAGCTTCATCAGACTAAGGAGCGGTTACTGGTCCTTCATCCTCATAATTCACTTCTCTAGTTATATCTTCACTGCATTCTATTGAATCATGGGAGAAATCTTGCTCCTCTTCAAGGGGTTGACAATGTTCTTCATAAATCTCCTCTTTCATACCAGAGGGTTCTTGATGTTGAACATGATACGCATTCCTGAGATCTGCTACAATCTCAGTAGTGAATCCTCCGTCTTCCAAGGCTATTGTGAGATTCTGAAGGGCATCTTCATACGTTTGGCAACGTGGTTTGGTAAAGTCAACAAACCTACTGATTAGGTGTACGAAAGAAGATATACCCCTATCTTGGCAACATCCCTTAAACAAATCTTGCAAGAAGAATGGCAGAGAGAGTATGAATAATTTTATCAGAACATCCTCCCCTCCCAATTCTACCTCGCTTAAATACTCCAAAAAAATTACAATGTGAGGAGTTGGGAGGACCCAAAATCTTGGAAGGTTGTTTGACCATTTTGTATCAAAACGGGTTGGGTATCCTTGAAGGCTTTTGAAATCAATAGTTGGATACAGTTGTTCCCAAAACGGCATGATCGCATAACTTGGAAATATCACAGAGTTGAGAGTAAGGTGGCACCTGGGAAAAGGTTTGTGGAGTCGCCAGATAATTTGCTTGAAATTATCAAAGGAAAAGGGAAAACAGCCTAAGTGGAGTCGCCAGGTAAGCTTGTAAGATAAATACTCTAGAGGTAAGGCTTACAGAAAAGTATCGTCTTGAGGAGAATCGACTCAGTGTTTCCCGACAACGGCACCAAAATGTTATCGCACAGTTTGTAGTTAATATAATAAACGGATGAAAGGAGGTCAAACTGGCATAACTGAACCAATCCCACCACTGTCACCTCAATGGGAAGGTTCTTTCTGTTTAGGGAGGTAAGACCCAGGGGAGAAGTCCCCGGTGACTTGGGGGTTTGAGAAGGCAAAAGGCTTAAGAATGCTAAGTGATTATATTCCCCCTCACAAGTCACCACCTAATCAGAAAGTCTGGCTTATAGCCAATAAAGATGAAAGATAATCCGAAGTAATAACCAATAAGAGTACTTGCCCGAGACAAAGCAACAATGAAACTACATGCGCAAGCTTGCTTGCTGGTTAGTACTTCATATAATCAATGACTTTCTGAGGACAAGCAATTGATAAACAATATTATTGTTGAAGCAAATCATAGTTGTACAATGGCAATGATTACAATATATATCACTTCACAATAAATGCTAATGAAGCTTCACAATAAACAATGGCAATTTATCATTAATGTAACAATGCTTAAAGCAACGCTTTAGCTAGTCATTCAATTGCTTTAAAGACAAATAGATGTTGCAATAAATATGATTATAGCACAAGTAGAAGGTAGCAACAATAGGGTTAGAAAATTAGTTTAAGATAGGGTCAAAAAGGTTAGTAATTGCTCAAAGTGTTTGTTTGTTTGAGGTTGTGATCAAGCCACTCAAGAAATAAGATCTTAGACCAGTGCGCTATTAGGGCATATGGAGTCAAAAGAGGCCGCAAGGTTGAAGGACTGAAATGATAATGAAAGACCAAAGACAAGAGGGCTAAGTGTTCGGGTGTTACTAAAGCAAGGCCTCAACAACGAAACCCTAGGGGAGAGAGGCTCACTAAGGTGTAGTAACTCTAGGCCTTAGTGCTCTCTCCTCCTACTTTAGCTCAATGGCAATAATAAAACGGCTAGCCTGAATAATGATTGATAAAGTCTAAGACAAGAGGGTTTGTAAGGGATGTGTTGCTAAAGCAAGGATTCACTAGACAAACCCTCAGGAAAACAGCTCACCAAGGTGTAGAAACCCTAGGCCTTGGTGCATTTTCTCCTTCTTACCTCAACAACAAGGATAAAAACGACTAGGTTAGAAGAAAAGGATAGAGTGTTGCTACGGCAAGGCTCTATCTTACTTCAGCAAATAAAATGGCTCAAATTCTTGGTAGGGACATGAGACAAGGACCTTTAGCATGTGCTTGTCACCTAAGGTTTGATTCAGCAAATTATAATAATAAATGCAAGAACAACACTACAACCATTCAATCAAGAAGTTTTGCAGAAATTCACTTACATTTAACCAAGAAATCACATAGCAAAACCCTAGTCGTAATACCTTCCACCAAGAAAAATGCCAAAAATGCCAAGAAAAGTCTTCCTTCAACAAGTGCGGCTCAAAATTTCAGCTAATAAGCCTAAGGGTGCAAATTTCAGACCTCACTAATGAGTGAGTGAAAGATGATGATAAAAAGAGATTTTTTCTCTCTTACTTATACGATACAAATGACCTTAATTACTTTTTAGGTCATAAAAAGGCCGACAAGGCCAAAATACCAAAATCATACTATTTTACATTAAATGTCATAAATGAAACCCTAATCAAGCAAAAGTGAGACGTCGTCCCCTTTCTAGGGTGACGTTAGCCCCTTCTAGGGCAAATGCAGCCTCCCCCCTGCCGGGGTCTCACCATCCATCTGGTGGGCTCTTTAGCCCCATGGAGGTCCGAACTGATCATCTCCCCATGTGTATTTGTCCAACATGGTACCTGTTCGTCGGGCATGATCTTGCACATTAACAACTACGCCCTCCAAGAGCTCATAAGTCATAGGGATCATAGCAATGTCAATCACATCTCATCATCAATATTATTAAACATGTGCATAAAACCCCTTTACCCCAGTCTAGTGCCCAAAGACATTATACAAGTCTGCAATGCAAGTTTGGAGGAAGCGACAGGACGTCCTATTGGGCTAGTGTCTACTGGAAGGGGGATGTTTCTGGAAAGGATTAAATCAAAGTCATGTAAGTGGGTGTGGTGGATGGGGATGCCTGGGAAAAAGGTGTAGTGATAGATGGCTTATCGGTGGGTGTCTCTCTAGAGGGTGAGTTGCACCTGTCATGGATGCAAATGTTTCCAAGCCCATTCATGCCTTTTATCTTCATTCTTTTTCTTCCAAGATGCTAGTCAAAGGACACTGCCCTGGCTTGGTGACCAGAGGTGGCAATGTTAGCCACAAGCATTTCACGGAAATGAGAAGGTTGGCTCATGATGAGACCCCCTTTCTCTTGGCTATGCCACCAAGAGCCACTACCCTGGCGTGGTGACCAGATGCTGGTAGTGTCATACCGCTAGATGCTCATGGACCTAATAGGTTGGCTCGTGATGAGACCCCCTATCCTCTAACCATGTCTTGTTTTATTGTTTTTATCTTTTTATTGCTTTTTTCTTTCAAGAAGCTAGTCAAGGGACACTGCCCTGGCTTGGTGACCAGAGGTGGCAATGTTACCCACAAGCACTTTCACGAAAATGAGAAGGTTGGCTCGTGATGAGACCCCCTTTCTCTTGGCCATGCAACCAAGAGCCACTACCCTGGCGTGGTAACCAGCTGCTAGTAGTGTCATACCGTTAGGCACCCATGGATCTAATAGGCTGGCTCGTGATGAGACCCCCTATCCCTCAACTAGGTCTTGATTTTTTTTTACGAGTCCCTTTGTTTCTTGTTGAGAAGCTTTTTATTGCTTTCTCGGGGATCCCTGGGCGAAGCATCTCGAGGTTTTATTCTTAGGCTTTTATTGTCAGTTGCTTTTACTCCCCAGGCCTTTAGCCCATTCTTCCTGCAAGGTAAGGTACAACCCCTAAATGATTGGCTAACCCTATGCCCAGACCAGTGCAAGGGGATGGGTGAGCGGGAAATAAGATGGAAAGTGGTATGTATGATGGGAACGGACGATGGCTTTTCAGAAATCCCCCCAGTGGCAACTCAAACCCTATGGACACAAGCATGCTAGGGCATCCTGTCATTCCCCCCAGACATGGTCAAGTGGACAAGCATAAGATCCAAGCACTCGTTAGAAACAAAGGAATCAAATGCACATATTCAAAGGTTTTGAGGATCCGAGTGACACATACTATGATACCCGAACTCATTACCTCATGGAGCAAGAACCATCTCTGATGCAGGACCAAGCCGAAGGTGATGGATGTTGTTGTTGCTGCTGACAAAGTGGAGGCGCTGAAAGGGAGAAAAGATCGACCCTCCAAGGCCATGCTCAAGTCGATCTGGCTCTCGGTACTCCATGTCTAGGACCTGTGGGCCTCTAGACATAATCTCCTAGTTATCCCTGAAAGTGGGGGATAACAGTTCCCAAGTCGTTCCTTTCTTGGAAACTTAGGTTTTAGGCTGAGTTTTTTGTTTATTGTTTGTTTGTTTTGCAGATCTACCTTCTAGGCTTGCGAGAATATGTTAATAAACACATCCAATAACAAGATACAACAGATTCAATCACAATGGAAACGCAACAACTTCAGATCTGACCTTTATTTAAATAGTAGAAGATCTCGATACAATAGATCTGCAGATCTGGGATAATATATTTGAGATCTAGTACCACAAATGATAATAACCCTCAAGCAAGTCCAAGAAGAGAAGATGCAAGCCTCCAAAGGCCAAATAACTGCAAGAGATGAGTGACAAGATGAGATCCCTTCCCTCTGAAGTGGAAACCCCTCAAACTGGTTGAGTTGCGCACTAGTTCTTGTTTGTAGCTTAAGGAGATTTCGGCCCTCTTCCTCCTTAGCTTCAATACCAACCAAAACCCTTGAGAATAGTAGATCTTATCTAGAAACACTGTAGATGAGTTCCCTTGCTGAATAATGGCATTTTTGCCCTCAAGATGAATAGGTCCACTTCAGAAATTGCGCTCTTCACTAGGAGAAATCGTGCCACTCATAATAAATCATTGCCCAGCCAAAACACACCAAAAGTAGGCCAAGAATGGCGTTATGGCCTCTACCAAGCTATCTCAATAGCAAACCCCTTCAGATCTCCTACTCCTTGGCCAAATCGAATGGAACTAGCTCCGCAAGTGCGCCCTCTTACTGGAAACCCCCACTGATGCGCACTACCTTTCTCTGAACCTGTAGAATCCACCTATGACTGAAATAGAATAGTGAGGGAGGAATCTTGCACCTCTGTGACCAAGATTGGACCAGGTTGGGTGGGATCCTTCACCATCGAGCTGATCTCTAGGGTTTGTTCTCCCAAAACCCTCAAAACGTCTTTGGCTCTAGAGCTCAAGATGCAAAAGTGAAAATTTCAAGAATGAGGAGTGAGGCGCCCTCCTTTTTCCTTTAAACTCCTGTTCTAATTCTCAGTTGAGTTAGTTGACCACCTTCTAAGGTTAACTCCTTACTTTTCTTCATGTGGTCTTTTTTCCCACTTACTTTACCTTTTTCCCCAAAGTCACTTTTAAATTATAACATTATGGTTAGGTGAATACCTTGGAGTCTCTTAGTCCCCATATCTCATGAGACTATAGTCTAGTGGGGACATCTAGACTACTAAGTCTCTGTAATCCTCTCATCAAGAGGTGGGGGACATTACATAAATCACCCAACTTTCATTTTTTTTGCTGAGTGAGACAACCACCATATAGATTCAAGTCACGGTGCAATTTAATTGAGTCGTCATACAAATTCACTAAGCCACAACTATATGGCTACAACCACAGTACAAATTCAGGATGACATACGATTTAATTAAGTGGTCGTACAGATTCAAGTCGTAGTACGATTTAATTGAGATGTCATACAACTTACTAAGCCATCAATTTAATTCATTGTAATTGTTGTGCAAAATTATTTAGTCTTTGTACGGTTTTTTCATAGATCCACACTCCTTAATTAAACCATCGTACAATTAATTGATGTCATACAATGATCCTGCCAATTTAATTTGTTGTCGTACGAATGATCATCTTCAACTCTGCGATTCTATTTCTCTTTCTCCAAATTCTCTGGTGTGCCAAACTTTGTCTTGAGAAAATACTTTGAAGTTCTCCTATGCCACATTGTGGCTTTGGTACCATGTTAAAGTATGCTATGGAGAATATACAAGAGACAAGCGAGAGAGTCTGAATGAGAGATGTATTATATCAATGTTCATCCATGGTACACATTTCTATATGGCCTTGACATTTGCAACCCTATCTGATTCGGGACCTTTAAAAACATTACATTGCTTGATGCTCTATACACAAACAATCTCATTCATAGGATTCTATGGGTCTTCAACAAGACACCTTCGCATTTGTTCTCTATACAACTTAAGTATGAGTGTTGTCAGCAGTGGGTATAGTGCCAATGGAAAAATCTAATTGAATGGTTCCTCCTAGATTTGTAGCCCATTTTCTAGACAACAACATACCCCATGCATTAGGTAGATCCACAACCACAATATCCAACAAAATACTAATCTCAGGGTATGCAGCAAATATGACTTTCAAATCTTTGATTAATCCATGCACCTTGATCTCTCTAGAATCCATGGCACACGTTCTATATGGCCTTGTCATTTACAACCCTAGTTGATTCATGCCCTTCAAAGACATCACATTGCTTGATGCTCCAGAATCAAGCTTGCAGCTATGTAACAGGAAATTATTGATCATTAAAGAGATATAGAAAGGTGTGTTGTCGTCCTTATACACACTTGCAAACGTGAGCTAAGTCCTACTCACTTCATGTGTCCTTGGAAGCACAATGCCTAGGTTCAAAGTCCACGCTGTCACTTTGACTTGAACCTCTTCCGTCTAGGCTTACTCCTAGGGAAGCCAAGGGGGGTAGACCCTAGTTTCTAGATGAGATTTAGAGTTTAAGTTCTAGGAGTTGGTTTCAATTAGTTAAATGGTTGGGGGGTAAATCTAGCTAGTGATGTAAAGTAGCAATGCAAGATGCAACGATTAGTATGAACAGTCAAACCTTTTCCTAGGACAACTAAGACTAGTGCCTAAGATTGGGCAAGGGGTCAACTAAATTAAAGGGAGATTAATTACACAAGATTTATAAAGATTACAAATATTACAACGAGATTAAATACAAGCTAGATACAAAGCTACAATAAAGAATGTCTAAGGTTACTGCAGAGTTAGACTAAAATAGATACAATGGATACAAGATATACAAATGTTAACTAACAAGTTGCTTGCATGTGCAAGAATTAAAGATAATCAAGATGAGACAACCATCAACACATCAAAGCCAAGCATGCTCACAATAGAACTTACTCTATTGGACTGCTCTCAATGGCATACAAAAAATCACTCAAGACCCAGTCAAGAGAGTGCCTCCAGGAGGATGCGCCACTTCTTGAGGGATCACACCACAATAGGAACAACAGTATAAATGAAAGATGCTTGAAAAGACAAAGTGTTTTGAAATAAAGATATAACTACTTAGACAATTTATCCACAACTTATAAAGATAACTTGCATGCGAAATGTAAAAATGAAATAAAGGTGCTTGCAAGTATAAACGTAAATTGCCCACAAGTTGTAAAATAAGGATTGATTAAAAGTTTTATTAAGAGATGCTTCAATCCTAACTAAGTGTCAACCCAATACTTTCCTCCCCCTATTACCAAGTAACTGTTGGGTGCTCAAGAAGTATGGCAACGAGGCCTACCCTAGCTCCACAAGCCAGCCCAAGAAAAAGAGTACTCCCGGAAAAGGACGCTCCGTGCCACAAGACCGTCCACGGCCTATCACCTTTCCGTTGCTTCCTCTAGTCCCCGTTTTAAATGGCGAAGATGGTTGGTAAAAGTGTCATATTAAGTATAGTTGGTTTATTAAACCTATGGACCAAGTGTTTAAAGTGTCTGAGTGTATTACAGTGAATTATACTTGCCCAAAAGGTGCCAAATGAGCCCAAAACCGAAATGTTTAAGCAATGAAAAGTTAAGTTCTAGATCATAATTGAGTTATTGCACGTAAATCACATATAGAACTTGAAAAGAATGCTGAAATGAAAAGATAGATTTACTCCTTTAAGATACCCATGTTTGCATGCAAATGTTAAAGATTAAAGCTTGAGGAACGATAGCCTGCATGCAAAGAAATAACGAAAAGAAAAAGATTTTATCTTATGCCTCCACGGGCCTAAACTAGCATTTAGTTATGTGTGAGATCTAATTTAGATAATTTTAACCATTAACATGCATATCAGACATCCACAGCTAAGCTAGCTATACTATGAAGGAAAAGCAGAAACGAAACTAAGCTAAAACTGAAAACGAAAAACTGAAATCGAACAAAAAGGCAAGCGACTTGGGGACCCCCTTTGGGCTTGCTTACAATGTTTTATAGGGATAGAGAAAGAAGGAATTGTGTTACCACTTTAAAAGGGGGGCCTTCGAGAATGTGTTGTGACTGAAAACGAGCAACATGCACCCTTGACCTAGCGAGAACCTGCAAAAATCAGCAAGCTATTGCTTGCTGAAAATGCTGCAACACACTCACAAAACCTTAAGAAAAATTAAGTTTTGCAACAGGAAATTTTTGTTGATGAATGCAGCTATAGCAGACATCCTCCAACTTACAAACCTGTGAGATGTGGTATATAGCAACGATGTGAAGTCTTACTCTCAGCTTACAAACCTGAGAGAAAGCCCCCAATAAAGGGTTCGTGGTTCCAGCCTGGGACAGGGGCTAGAAATGTATATGGCCTCCTCCATGATGTGAGAGAGAAGAACTCCAGATGATTATCCGATGTAAGAGCGATCTGTTGAGTTAGGGAAATCCCAAAAAGCGTTGGGCACATCATCATGAGAATAAGAACGAAGTGATGTGATGGCCTCCTCTGAACAACAGCAGAGTTGATGAGAAGACTCCAGATGATCCTCCTGTTGGTGGCAGTGGAAAAGCGGATCTGTAGAGCAAGACGTGACAATGGATGAGCATAAGTGCACGTGTGAGGACCTAGCTCATCTGTGTAATACAGTGACTCAGGTCTATGGCATCCCTATGGATGTGGCCCCTAGTGGATGAGCACTAGTGGGTGTATCAGATCCTTTGCTATATATTGTTCAAGAGTCAGACCTATCTGTAACCCTAGTTATTATGTAAAGGGTACAGGTCAGCCCTATGTTAATATGATTAATATAAAGAAGATAATTAATAATGAAAATATTAATTATAATAATAAATATAATAATAAAGTGTGTTTGACTTAGAGAGGTCGGCCATGTTGTGCCAATAAGACGCCCTTGCTAAATCAGTCAAAGTCTAATATAAGTAGGAGATGATTCTCCATTGTAGAATCATATCCTCCTCACATGTTTTGGTAATTTCAGCAAGTACTTCTCTTTGGCAAGGGTTCGCACCTCTCTTAGGCACTAGGGTTTCGAGGGCTTAAGCACCCTCTTCTGTGCTAAGTCATTTTGATGGTAAAAGTTCTTTCTCTTAAAGAATATAGCAAAGGATTTGACTGGGTTTTTCTCCCTTGTTTGAGAAGGGTTTCCCAGGATATATCTTGTGTATTTGTGCATGGTGTTTCTTCTTGTGATCTTGGTTGCTGCAGCATTTATGGTTATGATTAGTTGAAAAAATGGAATGAACTTCATGCTTAACCTAATGCTATGAAAACATTAACATGGTGTCAGAGCATAGGTCTTGAAAGAACCCATTGCACAAGCATTCTCCACAAGCAAAAGAAAAAACATCATTGTTGTCGTACAAGAAAATTAGGGCTTTTTATTAGAAGAAGAGTTTCAGCCTCGAAACCTTCTAGAAAAGGGCGCCCTAACCCAAGGAACTCCTTGGCACCTTCAGTGCACCTTTTCAGTGGGTAGATCTCCCGGAAAGTGAAACCCTAGTTTTCACAAAGTACCAAAAATACCAGAAGTACCCAAAAACGAGAAGCACCAATCCAGAAATCCGTTGGTCAAGTTTGAGGGGGTAAAATTTGGATTTTCAGAAATCTGACTGCACCAGCTTACTCGCCTCAGCTTAGCACATCTATCCCCTAGATCATAATTTCAAAATTTGAAGTTTGAAAAATTAGGGTTTCCTCATAAAATCTTAAGTTGTAGTTGCAGTTTCAAAATCAGTTGTAGTATCAATAGCAATTGCAGTATCTACTATCAGTTGAAGTACCAGTTGTTGCACCAGTTGCAGTCACCCTTGAAGTCTTTTAAGAGTTGGAAAATATTACCGCTGCTACCAGATGGTGTCACTACCTACAAATGCTATCAGAGGTATGTACTCACATATGTTTAAATTGTTAAGCTTTAAAGAGTAATTGCAGGAGAAGGGATCTCTTGCCACAGATCCAGAAGGATCTCAAGATCCAACACATTCAGAAGAATAATGCAACCCAGGTTTGATTATTCTAATATGCATCTACTTGTTATAACATTATTTTGATCTAGATTGCATATTGAAGCTATGACCATCATACTAACCTTTGGTCAAAATTAAAGTCAAGATATTAGATGGATTAAAGTTGAGATCATAGAGTTTGTTCTCTAACCCAACCTTCTGTCAAGATAGAATATTGTCCTAGTACAAAAGACAGGTTGAAGAAAGCACTTGTTATCTTGAGTGAAGGAGACTTGGAGAAAAAACAACACACTGGAAGACTCTAGGTTTGATTGTTGTAATTATCATTCCTCTAAACTTATATTTCTAAAGTTTGCTACATTACAAGTAGGCATTGTAGTTGTATTAACAATCCTTAAATTGTTTTGATTCTAGAGATGTACTCATTATTCTCCTTTAGGAGATATTCTTGTCTTGGTTCCTCTTGTTTTTCTTGTTCCAGACAGATCAAAAACAAAGGAAGATGCTTATCCCTTAGAGGGAGTCACATTGACTCAAAGGGAGTCAAAACTATTTGAGAAAGAGGAAGAATAAAACCATCCTTGAGACAATCAATGCAATAATGCATGATCAGAATCTTTCTATGATTTCATGGGCAGAAGCATGCATGACACAGTATATGTTCAGAACAAGACTCTTCACCAGAATAGAAGCCTTCACCAGAGTGAAGCCTGAGATTGAACACTTCATGTTATTTGGGTGCCCAGTGTATTTCCATGTACCCAAAGAAAAGAAGTCCAAGCTAGATCCTTTAGAAAGGATATAGTGAATCTTCAAAGACATTCCAGATTGACATCCCTGATCAGAAACAGATTGAGACAAGAAAAAACGTTGTCCTTGAAGAAGAGATAATCTTTCAAAGATCCAGAGAATCTCAGATGGAGATTGACAGTAAGACTATGACTTCTCCCCCTTCAGCAGTTCAGAGGGAGAAAGACATTATTCAAGTTGCTCCAGTTGATATGTTCAGAGATATTGCAGTAGGGCATAAAAGGCCTACCTAAACTCACTCTGCTAGAGGCAGAAAAACATACAAGCTTCTCAGGGCACATTCCGAGAAAGCAAAAAGAGATTTTTCGAGCTATCCTTCAGTCATGAGCCACTTCATTGTTGCTGAGACTCCTTGTCTCAGAGAAGCAACAAGAGAACCGGTACAGAAAGATGCCATAACAGAAGAATACCAATATATCTTAAAGAATGATGCATAAGATATTATTCAGGGACCAGAAAGGGAAGTCTGTGGTAACTTCCAAGTAGATCTATAAGATCAAGCATGCAGCGGATGGAAGTGTCGAGAAATACAAAACGAGATCTATTGCCAGAGGTTTCTCATAAACAGAGGGAGTTGTCCATGATGAGACACTTGACCCAGTGAACCGATTCACTTCCATCTATACCGCCATCCATGAGTTGGTATCTATATCAGATAGATAGATTCTTGAAGAGTTTGGATTTCAGCAAGAGTTTTGTTGATCCAAACCTATACAGTGTTGGTGACGAGAACCTGATCCTGATGACTTACTCAAAAAACCCAGTTGTTGAAAACAAGCAAGCATTGACTTATGATTTTCATAAAGGATCTAAGTATGATACACTACTTCTTGGGACAAGAAGTATGACAAAGGACCAATGAAATTTTCCTGATTCAAGGAAAATATACAGTGGGAATATTAAAGAAGTATGACAGAATGCAAATCCATCGTGATGGATTTAAAGAAAAAGATTGATGATGATTCAGACGAGACTAATCCACAGTTGATTGGATCACTAATGTATCCGGTTAACACCAGACTTTACTCATGCCATACAGTGAATGAGATGAGTCAACCGAGACAGACTCACTAAGCAACAACAAAACATGTATTAAGACACAGTTGGATATGGTCCGAGATATGCCTCCAGTGTGAACTTGAGTTGGCTGAATATGCCGATTAAGATTGAGCAGAAAGTACAGTGGACCAAAAAATCACATCCGGTTGATGTTCTACCTTGAAGCCTTCCAAGGTTTCCTGACACGACTCTGTGGCCTTGAGTGCAGCAAGAGACAGAGTATATATAGCAGTGAGTGTGCGAAGCAATGTGGCCCCACAAACATCCAACAGAGTTACTTGACCATGAGATGGATCCTACGATGATAACTAAGAGCCGTGTGTAAAGCTCCTTGAGATTCCAGTGTTTCCTGATGGTTCAAAACACGACAAGATGAAATACCTTCATATCAGAGATATGATACAGAAGAAATATTATATACTTGCAGTACCTTCCTACACCTGAGCAGACTGCAAACATTTACTTGGTGAAGAACTCCTTCCGAGTTAAGAGGGAGTATGGATGACCATTGGCCAAAAACAAAACTCAGAGTACATCGGTATGAGACTTGGCTTGATGGAGAATGCCTCCCTAGCTGAGAGGGAGTGTTGATGAATGCAACTATAGGAGACATCCTCCAACTTACAAACCTGTGAGATGTGGAATATAGCAGCTATGTGAAGTCTTACTCTCAGCTTACAAACCTGAGAGAAAGCCCCTAATAAAGGGTTCGTGATTCCAGCCTGGGACACGAGCTAGGAATGTATATGGCCTCCTCCATGACGTGAGAGAGAAGAACTCCAGATGATTATCCGATGTAAGAGCGATCTGTTGAGTTAGGGAAATCCCGAAAAGCGTTGGGCACATCATCATGAAAATAAGAACGAAGATGATGTGATGGCCTCCTCTGAACAGCAACAGAGTTGATGAGAAGACTCCAAATGATCCTTCTGTTGGTGGCAGTGGGAAAGCAAATCTGTAGAGCAAAACATGACTATGGATGAGCATAAGTGCACGTGTGAGGACCTAGCTCATCTGTGTAATGCAGTGACTCAAGTCTATGGCATCCCTATGGATGTGGCCCCTAGTGGATGAGCACTACTGGGTGTATCAGATCCTTTGCTATATATTGTTCAATAGTCAAACCTACCTGTAACCCTAGTTATTATGTAAAGTCTAATATAAGTAGGAGATGATTCTCCATTGTAGAATCATATCCTCCTCGCATGTTTTGGTAATTTCAGCAAGTACTTCTCTTTGGCAAGGGTGCGCACCTCTCTTGGGCGCTAGGGTTTCTAGGGCTTAAGCACCCTCTTGTGTGCTAAGTCATTTTGGTGGTGAAAGGTTTTTCTCTTGAAGAATATAGAAAAGGATTTGGCTGGGTTTTTCTCCATTGTTTGAAAAGGGTTTCCCAGGATATATCTTGTGTATTTGTGCATGGTGTTTCTTCTTGTGATCTTGGTTGCTACAGCATTTATGGTTATGGTTAGTTGAAAAAATGGAATGAACTTCATGCTTAACCTAATGCTATGAAAACATTAACATTTTCCACATATAAAAACCAGAAATATAAAGTATTGAAATGACCTATCTAAGAGAGTTAGCAACCAAAATCTGAATATGATAAGGACATAAAGATAAATGGAAAATCTTATGAAGTTTTGGTGAGTGATGAGGGTAGATCCTTGCTCGAATCTATCCCAACAACGCTCTTAGAGATGACCTGCAAACTTCAAATAAAATGTGAGACAAGAGTAGATAATGGACTGCATGCACTAATAACACAACAAAGTTAGTCTCATTAGTGAATACAATGCATATAGGCCAACAACTACAGTATTGTTAAACCTAGCTAAGTAAACAAAATTTACCCAAGAAAAACTACTCTATGTTTCACAATAATATTTAAAGAACAGAACAATATCACTTCACAATAAAATAGAACATCCAGACAAAGTCTAGTACTCCACGATTCCTCCAAAGCTCTTCTTTATTATCAATGGAAGAGGTTGTAGCAACGAAGTTGCTCCAAGCTCTTCAAGAACAAATGAAATGGAAGCAAGATGAACAATGAGGGAGAGAGAGATGGTAAGAAAATGGTAGCATAACAATACTCAGAATAATGATGAGGAAAGAGTGAGGGAGAGGCTTCATTTATAACTTGAGAGGCAAAGAGACCCCTCTTGGATCTTTGCCATTTGTCAAAACCCAAGCTCAAGATGAGTCCAAGGAAAGAGGGCACATAGCTTTTAAGTTTAGATGAATATATAAGATGGGAGTGTGGAGGAGTGGGTTACACACACTCCAAGGTGGATAGGGAAGGCGCATGGGTGAAGAGAGGGGACCCACGTCTATCTTTAGACAAGTTTCCACTTTATTGGAAGATGTTTCCACTTTTTCCAAGAGAGGGGGCACAAATCTCAAGGAGGGCGTGAGCTTTATGAGTGGAGTGTGTATGAGTGTGTGAGACATACACTAAAGTGATGTGGGAGGTCTAGGAGGGGCCCACGACCCACTTTAAAGTGAGTTTCTAATTTTCACATGGAAGGGGGGCGCATTTCCCCATGAGGGGCGTGAGGGTCTAAGTGAAAAGTGGGTTAGGGGGTGAATTAAAGGTTGGGAAATGGGTTGGGTAGGTTAGGATATGTCTCTCTCATCATTATTCACCTTTACTATACTCCATTTACTCAATTATTACAAAATTGACATTTTTCCCATGTCATGGGTTAGCAATTAACACTGTTTTTATTCTGACTAAGACTCCTTGTGGACTAACACCTAGCAAAAGTAGTCCGACTGAGTTGAAACTTGGCCCAAGGGTGTAAGGGGTCTCATTCCATTTCTTTTAAGCACAAATACCCCTATCAAAAGCCTAAGGACCTAGTTTTTATAATTTTTATCAAAAATTAATTAATTAATTAAAATTCCAACCTTAGGAAATTTTAATTAATTAAAAAAAACCTATCTAGACTCGACGGAATTCCGCGAAACTTTTTGAGTTGTCTTACATCGTCATTTACATCATTCCTAAACACTAGCCACTAGAGAATGAATCCATTAGGACGCCTTTCACCACTTTGGAGGATTTATTAAGAGTGGGAGTGAAAAACTCAAGGGAAATTAATAAGGCTGGTTAGGCCAAATTATTAACCTGAAGAGAAAAGACACTCAGTGAAAGGAACTCTCCTAATGAAGAAATCCTAAGGTAACTGACCTAACTATGATCCATGTAGACTTATTACATTATTATCCCATGCAGGGGAGCGGAAATTCCATTTACAAAAAAATGTCTTGGAGGCAAAAACTGTCCTATAGAACCAAATAGTCTTTGACTTGTTAGCATCTGATGATGCATATCTTCATGGTACATGGAGTTGACCCCCTAGTTGAATAGGTGGTCAACAAGGTGAATGGCTCTTCTTCAATTTCCAAAAGCCTTTTAGTTTTGACCTTATCTCTTTGCGCTGGGATCTTCATCAGCTCCATCAATGGAATTTAAATTTTTATTTTTGACATTTAACAAGCTAAATCAAATTCACATGCTTCAATATTTTAAATATCTAACTTATGTTGCATTTTCTGATTTTGTTGATGAGCTGATGGGTTTACCTTTTATGCTGCAGGAACTAATTCTGCTGATGGTTGTGTACTTCTTTTGACAGCAGTACTTGTGCTAGCAAATTTTCCTACTTCTATGCCTCTTGGTTTAAAACCTTGCAAGGGAATGCTACTAATATTTGGACCTTCTGGTTTGCTCCTGCAATTGTAACTCTTTTGTGCAATTAATCCATTTGTGATACCCAACGTTGCTAATATTTGGACCTGCTGGTTTGCTCCTGCAATTGTAAGTCTTCTATGCTATTAATTCATTTGTGATAGCCAAAATTTCTTCAGTGGATGGTCTCTCACCAAAATGCTCCTGCAACACATCTGCCCAGATGCTTCCTTTCTTTACTGCAACCATATGTTCTTCAAGTAAGATATATGACCTCATTTTAGGACCATCATTCAAAGACCTGACGAAAAGGTTTTCATCATGTTCGTCCTCTATATCATTTACAAAGTTTGGACCTTCTAAAGAGTTTTTGTTATTCATTCCCATCCTGAATTTGATAGGTCATCCTCATGAAAACACAGCACCAATTGTTCTCCATGAGGCTCATTGCATGCCCTATACCGATACTCATAATCCTCTGCCACCATATTGGTAGGTTCCAAAGGAGGAGGAAGCTAAGGTTCGTCTGGCCTTTTATTCCTGTCATAGACAAAATTTCTCCTTGTTGATATATTGAATATTTATTATTAGGTCTTTGTTGTTGGAAAGAATAAGAAAGATTATGTTGTCTCACCATCTTTTAAACTTTGTTACTTAGGGTTTGAACCATAGATGAAAAAATCTCTAATTAATATTGATGCAATCAATGAAACGATTATTTTGAAATAATGTCGATTATTTCATTTAACACTACAAGCACTTGAATATTGTTGATAATAAAATGTAAGATGATTATAAGGCAATTGGAAGGATTGCAAAATATGGAGAATGAGGGTTTCCACAAACCTCCAGCCTCAAGATGGATAGCTACGAAGACCTTCATGATTCTCCGAGGATGCTTTGGATGAGAGTCAAATCTTTGTGATGAATAAGCTTGGGCAATTAAAGGCTAGCATGGATGATGTTTTAGGTCTAGGGTCTATTTCCGCCTTTATACACACCTTGGTGACATGGAAGAAATCTTCAATCCACTCGGTGTGTCCTTGGGAGCAAGTTAGAGTTAAGGTGTTGTCACCTAATCCACAACTCCTCTGTCTAGGCCAACTCCTAGCGAAGCCAAGGGGGATAGTCCCTAAAGAAAATAATCTAAGGCTTGAACTAATCTAAGTACAAGAAATAAATCTAGGAATTTATTATAAAAGACAATACATAAAGAAAATCTACTCTAAAGCATGTATCAATCAACCACCACAAGATACATAAAGAAATACTTGCATTAGAGGATACTCAAGATAACAGAGGCAAGTAAAAAAAAATACTTCAAATAAATAACTAAAAAGTAAAGTACTTGAAGCAAATGGCTTTCTAAGTTGTGTAATGAGACCAATGCCTTAAAAGTATCGTGGGCAGTTGTAGATCGCGTGTTTTATTAAATTGTTCTTTGATGGTAGATTAATGAGGTAAATTTTATTTGCAAAAATAAAATGTGTGAGAGCTAATCTAGATTTGGCCCTTCAGAGAACATCCCTAGAGTGGAGGTTGAGCTTGTCGAATATCCAACAAGGAGACTATCCCTCTGAATTTGCACACAAGCCCAAGAGAATGTGGGAGATCCGACCGAGAGAACCTAGATCTCAAAGTTCCTGCCAGATATCTTACACAAACTCTCTTACGTTTCCACTGAAGCAATATGTCTTAAGGATTTCCCTATTAATTTATCCACACTGACCAGCCCAGCGTGTATGAAACGTACTCCCAGAAGATCGAGACAAGCTGAAATATTCTGCGGTGTAAATGTAGGAAAACCCTTCCAGTTCTGATGTTGGACTTTCGTCAAACAGTTTGCATGTTTCTAGGATTATGGCTGTAGGTGAAAATTTGATTGGACAGCAATATAATTCTTGGTTTCGCTGGCTGTTTCGTGGTTTTCTAAACCCTTATAGCTCCCCAATGAGGTGGCAGTGATTATATTTTAATATAGGACCAAACCCATAAAAATAAAATGAAAAACGTTCACAACTGAGATAGCAATTTAGCCAAACAATGTTTACTCTTTATTGAATGATGTTGTTGGACTTATTACAATCAAAACAAGGAAGGAATACCTCTCAATCATGAAGAAAACGTTGTTGTAGGAAGTGGAGAAGACCCACACTATCACGCAGCAATAACAAGGTACCCAAACTGTCCACGATTTTGATATAATAGAGAGATCCCTGCGTTTTGGTATTCTGCTGTGGAGATGGCAGCTTCCCCTCACAAATACGCCCCTCTACCATGCAAAGAACAGTCAGCCAAGGAGGAAGGAACAACAACGTCCTCCTTTTCCCTCCCACGCAGCACCACAACCACACGCAGCTACAGAAAAGATAAAGCTCGGCCAGCAAAGAAGATGGACACGCAGCCTCCAAGGGAATCGACCAGCCACCAAAAGGAACTCGGCCAGCAGATACGCTTCACCCTGTACACGCCCCAGCCAAGCCACACGATCTGGAGGAGGCCAGATTCGGCCACCCAAAAGCCACACGCTGCTGAGAAAGAAGAGATACGCCCAACAGTGAGGGAACTCGTCCCCACAAGAAGCAACACGACCCACAGCTAGCAAACTCGCCTCCAATTCACCATACGCAGAAGAACAATAGATGATGCGTCCAACTCACTGAGAAAATGCTCAAACCTCCACTCGTGCCAAGAGAATTATGCCCTCTTTCTGTTCAGATCAGAAAATGAAGTTGTCTCCAATGAACTTCTTCGAATCATCAATACCAAATCCCTGCAAATGAGAACCCTGAATGGATTCTCCAATTCTCCCGGCTAGAGCAGATAATTTCACTGCCGAATCCAAGATTCCACGGCTAGGGCAGATAGTTTCACTGCCGAATCCGAGGTGCTGAATGGGTTTCTAGCTGAAACCTTCGTTTGCTCACCGAGCTCTTCTCCCAAATCCAATTTTCAAAAAATGAATACTCGATGATCACTTTTTCCCCTCAATCGTCCTTTTATTCCTTCACTTGTCCTTTTCCCCCATTAAAATATTCATTTAATTATTAATTTGAGAGAAATACCCTCAAAGAGGGGTTTATTAATGATAAACTCACTTTTCCTAAGTTTCGCTTATAATTCGAAAGTGACTTTACCAGTATTGTTTCCCCAGCTCATCCGTCTAATGGTTTACGGGAAACTGTGTAAACCACCACGGTATTCTGACTGCCTAGGAAAAATGAAACATTACACAAGCTCGCAACTGGAAGGGTTAGGAACAACACTAGGAGCTGAGGGGAGATGTTTATTTTAAACAAGAAAGAAAAATGTTGAAAAGGAATTTTTTTCTAATTACTAAGTTTTCACTGACCAGCCTCTTGCGAGGAGCTGAGGAGACGGTTTATTTCCAACTTTGAAATTGCATAAATTATAATAGATAGTCACAAGCAATTTTAGCAATGTCTAGCTACCACAACATGTCACTTTTAGGGTTAATTTGTTGTTGTTAGATGGTTGTAGCAATCTTTTGCAACAACAGCAAGTAGGTTAATGATTTAGGCTAATCTAAGGTTAGTAGGAGTTAGTAGGTGCTCAAGAGAAGATGTTCTAAAAATTGTTTGATCAATCAATACTTGTAATGGGTAGACTAGTGCCTTCTAGGGTAATGGAGTAAATGATGGCAGCAACAACTCTTAAAGGAACATAGAAATGATAATGTTTAGTAGAAGAGGATGGAGAGGATGAGAGAGGTGTTGGTAGCCCAAGGCCTCAAAAATCCAAGTCCTAGAGATAATTGCTAGAATGTAATAAAAATTAGGCCCTACCGATTTCTCTTTTCCTTAGACAAATTGAAATAAAATATGCAATAGGCAATGAAGTAGGGTTACTAGAGTGATACAATGGTAGGGGCTCTAGTATCTACCTCTAGATAGGTGTCTTTCAAGAAATATTAGCAAGTGGAAGATTATAGAGAAAAAGATAATAACATATGTCTTTCTCCTAGGGTTTCAAGCAAGCAATTTCATAATCTTTGATATGAAACAAGTAAATTCACCATAAGCATGCATTCACAATAAAGAAATACATATTTTCTTCTTACTTCACCAAGAATAATCAAGCATAAACCCTAGTTGAAGATCCTCCACATGAAAATTTGCCAAAATACACCAAGATTTGCCTCCCCAAAAGTTGCGCACCACTTAATTTCAGCCAATAACCCTTAAAGAGGGCCGAATTTCAGACCACCACTTGTGTGATGAGTGAATGATGATAAAATGAGAGTTCTCTCCCTATTTATACAGTAATTATGACCTTTAATTAAAATTAGGTCATCAAAAGGCCGACATGGCCAAATTACATCAAAAATCCAGTTTTTACATAAATGTCTTTAATTAAACCCTAAAATCACTTTTAGAGGTGACGTCATGCCCTTCTAGGGTGACGTTGAGTCCTCCTGGGTGGAACGTTGGGCCTCATCTGCAAAACGCTAGGCCTGCCAAGCCCCTAGATGATGCCACATGCGCCAATTAGCACATAAATGCCTCCATAATGTCAATCCTAACGTTGGGTGGCGTTTAGGGTCACAAAGGTGACGACATGGGCCTCCCCAAGGCCAACGTCCAGGTGGAAGATTAAGATCCCCCTGGGTCTAGGTCTACCAAAGTGTCTCTGGTGAAAAGTCCTTCTTTCTTCTTGGTGCAAGTCTCTGACATCTCTCTGCCCCTGGCTGGGGTCACAGCATCCATTTGTGGGCTTTTATCCCCATGGAGGTCCGAGCTAATCATCTCCCCATATGAACCTGTCCACCGGGCAAAGTCCTGCAGCAGCAACCAGTACGCCCTCCATGGGCTCATAAGTCACAGGGATCATAGCAACGCCAATCACATCCAATAATCAAATTACCCAAATATGTGCATTAAACCCCCCTTTACCCAGACAAATGCTCAAAGATGTTATGCAGTTTAACAAGTCAGGTTTGGAGAGGGTCTCGGGATGTCTTATTGGGTTAATCCTCCTCAAGTTTGGGGTGTTTCCCAGGTGAGATCCAATCTAGGTCATGTAAGTGTGTGAAATGGTGTAGGGGAAATGTTTGGGCAAACAGTGCAGTGATAACAGGGAAATGCAGGTCTTGCCTGTGGGTGCCTCTGTAGAGGGTGAGTTGCACCTTATCATGGATGTCATTGTTTCCTAGCCCATTCAATGCCTTTTATTCTTAGTCTTATTGCTTTTGGTCTTTTTTCTTTTCAAGGGAAAAGTTGGGGGACACTATCCTGGCATAGAGACCAGAGGTGACAGTGTAACCCACAAGCATTTCACGAAAATGAGAAGGTTGGCTCGTGATGAGTCCCCCTTTCCCTTGGCTATGCCACCAAGAGCCACTACCCTGGTTTGGTGACAAGATAGATGGTAGTGTCATACTGTTACATGCCCATGGACCTAATAGGCCGGCTCATGATGAGATCACCCATCCACCAACTAGTACCTTGGGTTTTGTTTTATCTTACGGGTCCCCTTTTCTTACTAAGAAGTTTTTTATTGCTTTCTCAGGAATCACTAGGCGAAGCATCTCAAAGGTTTCAGTTTTGTCTTTTAACTCTTGCCAGCTACTTTTACCCTCTAGGCCTTTAGCCCTTTCTTCCCACAAGGCAAGGTACAACCCTTCCTAGTGTGGCAAACCCAATGCCCAAACCAAGGTAGGGAAAGATGAGAGGAAAAATGATGAAAAGTGGTAAGTATGAAAGGAATGGACGATAACCTTTCATAGACCCACCCAGTGACAACTCATACTAAAGGGGAACCAACTTACTAGGGCTTTTCATCACCCTTCCAGGTATGAACAAGTTAAAAAGCATAATTTCCAAGCAAACGTTATGAAATGAAGGAGAGTTCAATGCAACATATTCAAGTGCTTCAAAAATCAGAGTGACACATACCATGATACCCGGACTCATTTACCTCATGGAGAAAGACCTACTGCTACTTCGAGACCAGGCTGGTGGGATGGTTGTTGTTGTTGATGATAGACGAGTTGCACTGAAGAAAAGATGGCCCTGGGATGGTGGTTGTTGTTGATGATAGACGGGTTGCACTGAAGAAAAGATGCCCCCCCCAGGGCCTGTTGACCACCTATTCAACTAGGGGGTCAACTCCGTGTACCATGAAGTTATGCATCATCAGATGCTACCTAGTACCAAGTCAAAGACAATTTGGTTCTACCGGGCAATTTTTGCCTCCAGCACATATTTTTCTAATTGGGATTTTCGCTCCCCTGCGTGGGACAATAATGTAATAGGTCTGAATGGATCATAGTTAGGTCAATTACCTTAGGGTTTCTTCATTAGGAGAGTTCCTTTCACTGAGTGTTTTTTTTCCTCAGGTTATTAATTTGGCCTAACCAACCTTATTAATTTCCCTTGAGTTTTTCACTCCCACAAATAATTCCTCCAAAGTGGTGAAAGGCGTTCTAATGGATTCATCCTCTGGTAGCTAGTGTTTAGGAATGATGTAAATGACCATGTAAGACATCTCTAGAATTTTCGCGGAATTCCATCGAGTTTAGATAGGTTCTTTTTAATTAATTAAAATTGCCTAAGGTTGGGTAATTTAATTAATTAATTTTTGATAAATATTGTAAAAACTAGGTCCTTGGGCCTTTGCTAGGGGTATTTGTGCTCAAAAGAAATGGAATGAAACCCCCTACACCCTTGGACCAAGTTTCAGCTCAGTTGGACAATTTTTGCTAGGTGTTTGTCCATAGGGAGTCTTAGTCAGTCAAAACAACAATTTTAATTGCTAAGTCATGACATTACAAAAATGTCATTTTTGTAATTTTTGAGCAAATGGATTAAAGTAAAGGTGGAGAATGATGAGAAAGACATTTCCTAACCTACCCAACCCCTTTCCTAACCTTTACACACCCCCTCACTCACACATCCACTCAAACCCTCACGCCCCTAGGGGGATTTGCGCCCCCCTTCCATGAGAAAACATTACAACTTGAATTTATTTAAGTTGTGGGCCCCTCCCTCATGAGGTGCACCCTTCCTAGCCTCCAACATCACCCTCTTGCATGGTCCCTGTTATCGCACCGTTTGTAGCTAGGATAAAAGGCTATAAGATAGAAGGCCAAACTGGCGTAACAGGAACCAATCCCACCCAATGTCACCACAATGGGATGGTTCTTTCTCTTTAGGGAGGTTAGGCCCAAGGGAGACGTCCCCGGTGACCTGGGGTTTTGAAGAAGCAAAAGGCTAATAAAACAAAGATAAGGTTTCCCCCTTCACAAGTCACCACCCAAACAGATAGTCCAGCCAAAGGCCAATAATGAAACAAAACCCCAAAGAAGTGTACCTTCCTGGAACAAAGCAACAGCAAACTGATATGTGCAAGTTATTCAATGGGTTAGTACTTCATAAGACTATCTGATAAATATATAAGCAATATGGCAATAAATGTTGACGAAGTCAATGTTTATCAATAACAATGAAAATTTATAACACTTCACCAATAAATATTGGAACAATGTAACCAATCAACACCTTATTCAATTAATGCTTAAACCATCATTCAATTGCTCTCAAGAGAAAACGTTGTTGCATTAAAGATGAAATAACCAATGATGA
>ML776775.1:807260-830242 GCA_009831015.1 Picea engelmannii
GCCAAGTGTCCAACACCAAGCACAAGATGAGATCCCAAGGCTAGGGCACACCATCTAGGGTTTAGATCATAGATCTAGGGTGTAGATTGGTGTGGGAGGTGTTGGGATCAAGCAAAAGTGTAGTGGAAGGCTATGGGATGCGTCAAGGGAGAGGAAGAGGCCCTAACAATTAAAAACGATTTTTCTTGGAGAACCACAAGAGGGGGGCGTAACTCTCCATGGAGGGCGCAACAAAAGGGGGAAATCCAAGGAATGGAGGGGGATTAATGAGAAAATGGGAGTGGGATCACCCTAGGAGGTGATGTGGGGGTTAAAGGGAGTCATAACTCACGAGAAGGGGCCTTTAAGTCACAACGTCCACCACCAAGGAAAAACGTCAATCCCCCTAGGGGGGCGTAACTTTTTGGTGAGGAGAAGGTGTAAAGGGTTAGAATAGGTTGGAAAAGGTTGTGAGTGTTATGTTATGCTTAAGGGGTCTCTCTCTAACCTTTATTCCATCATTTTACATCCTCCTAACTCATTATTACAATTTTACAATTTTGCCATGTTTGGACTTTAACAATTAAAATTGTTGTTTTAGACTGACTGACACACCAGGTGGACAAACCCATGGCTAAAGTTGTCCGACTGAGCTGAAACTTGGTCCATGGATGTGGAGGGTGCCATTCCATTTCTTTTGAGCACAAATACCCCTATCAAAAGTCCAAGGACCTAGTTTTTACAATTATTGCTCAAAAATAATTAATTAATTAAATAATTAAACCTCCAAACTTAGGGAAATTTAATGAAAAATTAATTAATTAAAAAAAACTATACTAGACTCGACGGAATTCCTCGAAACTTTTTAAGTTGTCTTGCATGGTCATTTACAATGATTCCCTATAATAGTTACCAAAAGATAAACCCATTAGAACGTCGTTCACCACTTTGGAGGAATTATTGCAAGTGTGAGGGAAAAACTCAAAGGAAATCAATAAAGCTGAAAAGCCCAATTGATAACCTGAGGATAAAAAACCCTCGGTGAAAGGAACTCTCCCAGTGAACCGATCCCAAGGTAGTTGTCCTAGACATGACTCATGCAGACCTATTACATTATTAACCCACGCAGGGGTGCGAAAATTCCAATTACAAAAACAAGTGTTGGGGCCAAACAATGCCCTGTAGAACCAAAGTCTTCGACAAATTTGCATCTGATGATGCATCTCTTCATGGCACATGGAGTTGACCACTTGTGTTGGAGAGGCAGTCAACAGGTGCCTTTGTAGAAGGCGAATTGTACATGTCATGGATGCATTTTTTCCAAGCCCATTCTTGCCTTTATTCTTTTTATTATTTTATTCATTTTTGCTTTATTATTCAAGAGCTAACCAGGGGAAACTGTCTTGGCATGGTGACCACAGCTGACAGCGTTACCCACAAGTACTTTCACAGCGATGAGAAGGTTGGCTCGTGATGAGACCCCCTTTCCCTTGGCCATGCAACCAAGAGTCACAGCCCTAGCATGGTAACCAGCTGGTGGCAATGTCATACTACTAGGTACCCATGGTCCTAATAGGCTGGCTCGTGATGAGACCCCCTATCCTCTGACTAGGTCTTGTTTTATTTTTCCGGGTCCCTCTTGTTTCTTGCTGAGAAGCCTTTTATTGCTTTCTCGGGGATCTCTGGGCGAGAAGCATCTCGAGGTTTTATTCTTAGGCTTTTATCTTTTACCAGCTTGCTTTTACCTTCTGGGCCTTTAGCCCCTTCTTCCCACAAGGTAAGGTGCAGTCCTGAAAATAGGTCAACCCAATGCCCGAACAAGGAGAATGGGATACGTGAGTGGGAAGTTAGATGAAGAAGTGGTGCTATGAGGGGAGCGGGCGATGGCTTTTCAGAAATCCCCCCAGTGGCAAACCAAAACCTACAGATACAGGCTTGCTAGGGCACCCTGTCAATCCCCCCAAAGTGGGCAAATGTAAGATCCAAGCAGTTGTTAGAAATAAAAGGAATCAGATGCAAACATTTAAAGGTTTTAACGATCAAATGCGACACATACCATGATACCTGGACTAATTACCTCATGAAGCAAGAACCTCCTTTGATACAGGACCAAACCGATGGTGATGGATGTTGCTGCTGCTGACAAGATAAAGACGATGGAAGAAGAAAAGGTGGGCCCTCCAAGGCCATGCTCGGGTCAATCCTGCTCTCGGTACTCCATGTCTAGGACCTATGGGCCTCGAGACATGATCTCTTAGTTATCCCTGAAAAGTGGGGATAATAGTCCCACCTCCTCCAACTCATGGCCACCTCACCAATCCATGTCTAACCCCTAAAGTTGTGCCCTCCCTCCTTGGGTTTTGACACTTGGCAATGATCCAAGAGGGGTCACTTTGTCTTTCATGGTATAAATAGAACCCCTCCCTCACTCATTTCCTCACCATTCTCTTGAGTATTGTTATGCTACCATTTTCTTGCCCCATCTCTCTCCTTCAATTTTCATCTTGCTTCCATTCCATTTTGCTCTTGGGGAGTTTGGAGCAATTAGTTGTTGCAACCTCTCCCTTTGATAATAAGAAAGGCTTTGGAGGATTTTGGAGTACAAGGACTGTGTCTTAGTGCTTCATTGCATATGAGGTGACATTGTTTCTTTATGCATTTTGTGGAATATTGAGTAGATCTCTTGGGTAAATTAGTTTATTTGGATAGGTTAGGCAATAGTGTAGTTGTTGGCCTAAATGTGTTGGATAGCTAATGATATTAATTAGTTTATGTTGTTTATTTATGCAACCCATTATCTACTCTTGTCTCACATTTTGTTTCAAAATTTGCAGGTTGTTTCAAGAGCTTTGTTGGGATAGCTTCAAACAAGAATCTACCCTCGTAGCTCACTAAAACTTCACAGCTTTTCCCTTTCCAATTTTTGTTATATACATACTTCAGATTTTGGTTGCTAACACTCTTAGATAGATCAATACATTCATATAATTTTCTGATATTTGTATGCAAAAAATTTCTATTGAAAAACAAAAAATTTCTTAACCTTTTTGGGTGTGTTGCAGCATTTCCAGCAAGCAATAGCTTGTTGGTTTTTGCAGGTTCTCACCACATTAAGGGGTTATGCTACCCATTTTTCAATCACAACACACTCCAAAAAAAAACCCTTTGATTGGGTAACAACCCTACATCTCTTCTCTATATTTCCAAGCATTGTAAGCAAGCCCAAAGGGGGTCCCCAAGTGGCTTGCCTTCTCTTTTATTTTCTGTTATTGTAAACATTGTTAGTGCCTACATCTTGGTGTAAGTTTGGCAAAGCCAACACCCAAAATCGTAAGGCTAGGGTGTATATTTAATTTTCTGCATTCTTTATTTTTTGCCCCACTTGTCATTAGGACAAGGTTGTGTGGCTAGGATTGTTTTAGTTTAGTTGTTTTATTTCCAACCCCCTTTGGCACAAAATAGGAAGGTTTGCCTCCTCCTTGTGCCATTGTGAGTGGTTTGTATCTCTTGTTTTCCATTTCAAGCTTTGTTTATTTATTGCCTACACCTTGGATGTGAAGTTGGCCTAGCCAACCCCCAATATAATATGGCTAGCTTAGTTGTTTATTTTTTATATGCTTATGCTCATGGATTAAAATTATCTAGTATTAGATCTCATACAACTAAATGCTAGCTTAAGCCCATAGAGGCATAGGATTAATCTTGTGCTTTGATATTTCTTTACTTGCAAGTCTTTGATTCTTAAGCACTTATCTTTCATATTTTCAAGCAAACATGGGCATGTTAATGGTGTAAATCAATCTTCTTTCATTTCAGCAAGTTATTTCAAGTTCTTATGTGCTTTCATGCAATAATCTAGTGATTTAGAACTTTATTTTTGGCAGCTTGAATATTTTGGTTTTGGCACATTTTCACACTTTTTGGGCAAGTAAAACTTATTTTTACACACCTAAACACTCAAATTTACTTAGTCCATAGGCTTAATAATAAACTAGACTTAATAGGACACCTCTACTGACCCAACTTTTCCATTTAAACAAGGACTAGAGGAAGCAACGGAAGGTGATAGGCCGAGGACGGTCTCGTGGCGCTCAGCGTCCTTTCCGAGAGTACTCTTTTCCCTTGGGCTGACCTGTGGAGCTAGGGTAGGCCTTGTTGCCATACTTCTTGAGCACCCAGCAGTTACTTGGTACAAGCGAGGGGAGTATTGGGTTGACAGTTAGCTAGGATTCACCCTTAACTAAAAAACTTAATTAATCCTTAATCCACTTCAACTTTGGGCATCTTTTGGATATATCTTTGTGGTCAACATTTACACTTGCAAGCACTTCCTTTTTACATTTACATTTTCATGCAAGCTAATGTGTTGTGGATTAAATCGCTAAGTAACCATATTGTGCTTGTGGACACTTTCCTTTCAAGCTTTCCTTTTTAGTCATTTGGTGTGTTTATCTTTGGTGTGATCCCTTAAGAAGTTGTGCATCCCTTGGAGGCACTATCTTGTTGGGTCTTGAGTGATTTTTGTGTGCCATTGAAGGCAGTCCATAGAGTAGTGCATCCCTTTGAGGAGACACTCTGTTGTGAGCATGTTAGGCTTGTGGTGTTGATGGATGTATCCTTTTGAATATCTTTGAATTCCTGCACATACAAGAAATTGTTAGTTAGCAGCTTTGTATTTCTATATCTTTGTATCCATTGTATCTTTTGTTAGTATAACTCTGTTGTAACCTTTAGATTTTCTTTGTTGTACTTTTGTATCTATTTGTATCTAATCTTTGTAGTCTTTGTAACTCTTGTGTAATATAAAACCCCCCAAACTATAGTTGACCCCTTTGTCCAATCTTAGGCACTAGTCTTGGTTGTCCTAGGAAAAGTTTTGATTGTCATCTTGTATTGTTTCACATTGCATTGTTGCCTTTGCATCATAGGCTAGATTTTCCCCCCAACCTTTAAACTAATTAAAACCAACTCCTAGAACTTAAACTCTAAATTTCATCTAGAAACTAGGGTCTACCCCCCTTGGCTTCCCTAGGAGTAAACCTAGACGAAAGAGGTTCAAGTCAAAGTGACAGCGTGGGCTTTGAACCTAGGCATTGTGCCTCCAAGGACACACTAAGTGAGTAGGACTTATCTCACTTTTGCAAGTGTGTATTAGGACGGCAACAGGGCCAAGCTCAAGTCATCTGGCTCTCGGCACTCCATGTCTAGGACCTGTGGGCCTCGAGACATGATCTCCTTAGTTATCTCTAGGATAGGGGATAACAAGTAGCATAAAGGGGCCTGTTATCGCACAGTTTGTAGTTAGGATAAAGGACAGATGTATTGAGGCAAACTGGCGTAACTGGAACCAATCCTACCCAATGTCACCTCGATAGGAAGGTTCTTTCTGTTTAGGGAGGTAAGGCCCAAGGGAGACGTCCCCGGTGCCCTGGGGTTTTGAGAAGGAAAAGAATTGTAAGACAAAGGTAAATTTCCCCCCTCACAAGTCACCACCTGAGCAAATAGTCTGACTAACAGCCAATAAAGAGAAATATAACCAAAGAGATGCACCTGCCCGGGACAAAGCAACAAGAAACAGATATATGCAAGCTTGCTCACTTGGTTAGTACTTCATATAATAAATGACTATCTGATATACATATAAGCAATTGAATAATAAATATTGACGAAGTCAATGTTTATAAAATAGCAATGATATACAATGTTACTTCTTCAATAAATGCTAAGAAAACGTGGCATTCAATGTAATAATCAACACTTCATTTTAGTAATGCCTCTAAATGACCATCCAATTGCTCATAGAGAAAACGATAGCTGCACAAAGAGTTTAATAGCTAGAGATGACGGCAGCATTCAGTTAGTAAGGTTAGTTCTAGGCTAGGGTTAGAATAGTTAGGGTTTCATTCAAAGTGTTTGAGAGTGGTTTTGATCATAGTACTCATAGGCTAGGTCTTTCGATCGGTGCGTTCCTAGGATAAATGGAGTCAAAAGGAGGACGCAGGAGTTGAAGGATTAAGGAAGATAATAAGGCTAAGGACTGGAGGGTGAAGATTTGAGGTGTTGCTATGGCAAGGCCTCAAAGTCAAAACCCTAGGGGAGAGAGGCTCACGTTGGTGTAGGGGAACTAGGCCTCAGTACTCTCTCCTCCTTCCTTAACTCAATGGAAAAACGGCTAGCTCAGAAAATGGCATGAAACTAAGACAAGAGGATCTGCAAGGCAACGTGTTGCTATAGCAAAGCTTTACCGGCAAACCCTAGAAAATCGGCTCATCAAGGTGTAGGGGAACTAGGCCTTGATGCGTCTTCTTCTTCTTAGCTCATAAAATTAAAACGGCTAGCAATGAAGAGGGAAAAAAGTGTAGCTAAGGCTAGGCTCTTTCTCTCTTCAATTAATGGCTGAAACTCTTGACGGGGACATGAGACAAGGACCTACAATGTGTGCTTGTCACCTAGGGTTTATTCAACAAATCATAACATTCAACAAATCATAACAATATATGTAAGAAATAACAATACAACCATTCAATTAAGAAGTTTTGCAGAAATTCACTTACTTTCACCAAGATATAGCATAGCAAACCCTAGTTATAACACCTTCCATCAAGAGAAATGCCAAGAAAATCCAAAAATGCCTTCCTTCAACAAGTGCGCCTCACAATTTCAGCCAAGAAAACTAAGTGTAGCGCAAATTTCAGACCTCACTAATGAGTGAGAGAGAGATGATGAAAAATGAGAGTAAAAACCCTCAATTTATACAGTACCATGACCTAATTTCACTTCTAGGTCATAAAAAGGCCGACAAGGCCAAAATACTAAAAATCATACTGTTACATTAAATGTTCAAAATTAAATCCTAATCAAGCTAAAGAGAGATGTCATGCCCCTCTTAGGGTGACGTTAGCCCCTTCTAGGGCAAATGCAGCATCCTGGAGCAAAACGTTAGCCCTCCCTGGGCTTCTCCAACCTACAACACGTGCCAACACTGCCAAATCTGCCTCCCAAGACATCCACAAGGCTGGATGACGTCATGATCATCATGGGTGACGTCCTGGGCCTTCCAGGGTCAACGTTCCAATGGAGAGGACATAGCCCCCCCTAGGTCAAGCTCTGCCAAGGTGCCTTTGGTGGAACGTCCTCTTCTTCTTCGGTGCAAAGACTCTGGTCCATCCCTGTCCTGCCTCTACCCCCTGATGGGGTCTCAGCACCCATCTGGTGGACTCTTCAGCCCCATGGAGGTCCGAACTGATCATCTCCCCATCTGTACCGGTCCAAATGGTACCTATCCATCGGGCATGATCCTGCACATCAACAGCTACGCCCTCCATGGGCTCATAAGTCACAGGGATCATAGCAATGTCAATCACATCTCATCATCAATATTATTAAACATGTGCATAAAAAACCTAATCTCTCAGTCAAAAGCTCAAAGACATTACACAAGCCTGCAATACAAGTTTGGAGAAAATGACAGGGCGTCCTATTGGGTTAGTGTCCACTGGAAGAGGAAAGTTTACGGAAGAGACCTCATCTGAGCCATGTAAGTGGGTGATGTGGGCAAGGGATGTCCAGGCAAGTGGGTGCAGTGAGAGCAGAGGATGCAAAGCTTTACCTGTGGGTGCCTTAGTAGAAGGCGAGTTGCACTTGTCCTGAATGCAAATTTTTCCAAGCCCATGCCTTTTATTTTTTATTCTTTATTCTTTTATTGTTTTTTCTTCAAGAGGCTAATCAAGGGACACTGCCCTGGCGTGGTCACCAGTGGTGACAGTGTCACGCACAAGTACTTTCACAGAAATGAGAAGGTTGGCTCGTGATGAGACCCCCTTTCCCTTGGCCATGCAACCAAGGGTCACTACCCTGGCGTGGTAACCAGCTGGTGGTAATGTCATACTGTTAGGTACCCATGGACCTAATAGGTTGGCTCATGATGAGACCCCCTATCCTCTGACTAGGTCTTGTTTTATTATTTTACAGGTCCCTCTTGTTTCTTGCTGAGAAGCCTTTTATTGCTTTCTAGGGGATCCCTGGGCGAAGCATCTCGAGGTTTTATTCTTAGGCTTTTATCTTTTGCCAGCTTGCTTTTACCTTCTGGGCCTTTGGCCCCTTCTTCCCACAAGATAAGGTGCAATCCTGAAAATAGGTCAACCAAGTGCCCGGACAAGTGTAGTGGGGCAGATGAGCGGAAAGCAAGATGAAAAAGTGGAGCTATGACGGGAGCGGACGATGGCTTTTCAAAAATCCCCCCAGTGACAAACCAAAACCTACGGACACAGGCTTACCAAGGCATCCTGTCAACCCCCCCAGACATGGTCAAGTGGGCAAGTATAAGATCCAAGCATTTGTTGGAAACAAAAGGAACTAAACGCACATATTCAAAGGTTTTGAAGATCAGAGTGACACATACCATGATACCCGGACTCATTGCCTCATGGAGCAAGAACCATCTCAGACACAAGACCAAGCCGATGGTGATGGATGTTGTTGCTACTAACAAAGTAGAGGCGCTGAAAGGGAGAAAAGATGGGCCCTCCAGGGCCATGCTAAAGTCGATCCGGCTCTCGGTACTCCATGTCCAGGACCTGTGGGCCTCAAGACATGATCTCCTAGTTATCCCTAAAAGTGGGGATAACATCTGGCTCCAACTCGGGGACATGTGCTCACCGTAGAGCGCATGAGAACCTCAGCATCTTTGGCATAACCTGTTTACCTGCTTGATCTCAATAACAACTATTAGCAACCGATTGGGGTGGTGATACCACCCCAGCATATATATATATATATATATATATATATACACTGAAATAAAGCAATCATAAATGTAAATATAAAGCAAACTACTTACTTGTACTTACTTGTTGGCTAGATGTTGGGTGTAGTCAAACAACCAGTAAAGCCAATCCAGCAACGTCCCACGATACCTGCCTTTGTGCTTCATCATAAACCAAAATAGTGATAAGTCAAGCACAAAAATGACATGGGTTAGAACATATATCATATCATCGGCAGTCACAAAGTCTAACTGATGGAGGCGGGTGAAAGGGATAAAATCATGCCACGTCAATCCACTTCAGGAAGGGGTCATGAAAAGTCTAAGGTTCGGAATATCGAATCAACAGGTCTGCAATCTGGCTACCCAGGACGTCCTCACACTCTGAAGGGACTGACAAGGATCTGGCAAATGACTAGCAAACTTTTAAGGGAAAGTTGAAACACTGAGATGATAATCTTGAACTTGTAGTTTTCAACCAACCCTTGGATTCTAGGGTTTGCTTCAGAGGAGACTCAACACAAAAGATATACCTCCCAACTACACCCTTAATGATACAGCAAGGTAAGGTAATAAGAGGTGGTTGGAGAAAAAGGTCATGAGAATCCTTCTTTAGGCAAACAATGCTCTTACTCCTAGCAAGACCTGAGCACAGCAGTGGTAGATAGTCATCCTTATAGGATAAATCTAAGTGCTCGGAGGAGTACTCATCAAAGCCCTCAAGGTAAAATCGAAAATCATCAAGCAAACACGGTACTTGGTCAACCTTGAGTGCTTGGGAAGCATCGGTAAAAATCTCATCTCCTTGTGGCCACTGGTCAAGAGTAACTTGTTGTGATAATTGCAAAGGAAACACTTCGAGACGACTTTCTACGTCATAGATGGGATCCATATCATAACTAACTGCATCCCACCTACATCTCCCAACATGTATGAACTCATCAATGTTATCAACTGTCATTATTGGTATCATAACATGCAAGATTTGAAGCATTCAAGGACTTGCTTATCTCGTCCTCATCTTCCCTATCACAAAGTAGAGCATCATCAAAAACTAGGGGAGGAGGGTAATTTACTGTTTCTTCTCGTGCAGGAGTTTTGAGGACTTGGGTGCTTCCAACATGCGTTATGGTCTCATCCTCGGGAACTATCCCTTCATCTTCAATTGTGCATCAAGGTCGGTCTACTTCTTTCGGGGATTCCATTTCTCCTTCATTTTCTGAATCATGGGACAAGGTGTTATTGGAATCTCGAAATGGAAAGCAACTAACCTCATCGTCCTTTTGTTGTGCAGGAGAAAAGTGCTTTTGGATGGCCTCATCAGAGGGAGGAGCACAAATTGGTACTTCATCATCTTGCTTAGGTTCCTGCTCCTTAATCACATCTTCATTCTGTTGGTCAAGAAATCCCCCAGTGACAAACCAAAACCTACGGACACAGGCTTACTAGGGCATCCTGTCAACCCCCCCAGACATGGTCAAGTGGGCAAGTATAAGATCCAAGCATTTGTTGGAAACAAAAGGAATTAAATGCACATATTCAAAGGTTTTGAAGATCAGAGTGAAACATACCATGATACCCGGACTCATTACCTCATGGAGCAAGAACCATCTCAGACACAAGACCAAGCCGATGGTGATAGATGTTGTTGTTGCTGACAAAGTAGAGGCGTTGGAAGGGAGAAAAGATGGGCCCTCCATGGCCATGCTAAAGTCGATCCGACTCTCGATACTCCATGTCTAGGACCTGTGGGCCTCAAGACATGATCTCCTAGTTATCCCTAAAAGTGGGGGATAACAGGGCCTTTTGGTATATGATGTAATTTTCTAGTGCTCTTGAAATTGCAAGGCTAGGCATATTCAAGAGGATTTGGCAGGTATGGAAAACCTATGAAAATCCTTTCGTGACTAATAGGATGAAAGAGTTGTATGAAAAAAGAATTGCAAAATTTCCTAATTGCAGCGTGGTTTGGTAAAACATAGACCTTACAAGATGTTGAAGACATATGAACTAAGAGGTGCCACTACGTTTGGAGTCACTTTTGACAACTCACTTGTCCCATAAGAAGGTGCTTGGATGGTTAGTTTTCAATCAAATCCTAGAGTTTAAAGATATACTCCACCATGCAGATCTAACAAATGGGTGATGACTGATTTGTCACAAATCAAAGACTATTAAGCAAGTGTTCTAGGAGTGCAAAGTTGCAAGAGTGTTTTCTGAATGGATTGCCTCTAAGTATGTCAGTCTTTTTATTGGGCCTCTTCATTGGAAAGAAGTTATTTGGGAGACGGGTGAATGATCAAACAGCATGGCAAAGGAATATGGAACAACATAAGGTTGACAACATGCTCCTTTTAAGGAAAAGGAGATGTTTGATATTTCAATGGGGCATGCTTCCCATTTTTAGTTGGGTGACACTAAAATGTTCAAAGCAAAATTAGCATTTCAAGTTTTGGTGAGAATTGGCATTTTCCATAAGGATGTAGACTATCTTGAGATTGGGGATAAGGTAGACATGTTAGCAATCATTGGCTGTGTTGAGAAAAGTAGTTTGTCAAATCCTAGCCTAGTTCATCGATTTGTACACTGTTGACTGCCTATTCAGCTAGGGGGTCAACTCATGTGCCATGAAGATATGCATCATCAGATGCAAGTATGTTGAAGACAGTATTGGTTCTACTTGGGCATTTGATGCTCCAGCACAAGTTTTGTAATCGAAATTTCCGCACCCTTGCGTGGGTTAATAATGTAATAAGTCTGCATGGATCATAGTTAGGTCAGGTACCTTGGGATGTTTTCATTGGGAGAGTTCTTTTCACCGAGGGTTTTTTATCCTCGGGTTGTCAACTGGGCTTTTCAGCCTGGTTGATTTCCCATGAGTTTTTCCCTCACACATGCAATAATTCCTCCAAAGTGGTGAACGGCGTTCTAATGGTCTCATCCTTTGGTAGCTATTGTTTAGGAATGATGTAAATGACCATGCCAGACAGTGTAGAAAGTTTCACGGAATTTCGTCGAGTCTAGATAGGTTTTTTTTAATTAATTAAAATTAATTAATTTTCCTAAGGTTGGGATTTTAATTATTTAATTAATTAAAGGTTTTTGAGCAAATATTGTAAAAACTGGGTCTTTGGGCTTTTGATAGGGGTATTTGTGCTCAAAAGAAATGGAATAGCACCCCCTACACCCATAGTCCAAGTTTCAGCTCAGTCGGACAAAGTCTGCTATGCATTTGTCCACTCAGAGTCAGAGTCAGTGAAAACAGCAATTTTAATTGCTAAGGTGACATTGCCAGAATGTCAATTTTTTGTAATTTATGAGTTATTGAGTGAATGTTAAGGTGGATAAGAGCAAGTTAGACCCTCCTAACCTACCCAACCCACTTACCAACTTAACACACCCCCTAACCCATTCCCCTTCACTCTTTACCTCACGCCCTAGGGGGATTCACGCCCCCCTCATCACATAACTTTAGTATTGACCCTTGATACTTGGTGTGGGCCCCTCCTATGTGAGGTGTGCCCCTCCTAAACCCTCACCACACCAAAACCTAACCCCCACAACTCTAACTCTCACCCAAATCTCACGCCCCTCTCTCTAACTCACGCCCCCAAGGGGGGAAAACGTCCCCCCTTCACCCAAAACCTTTGACAACTCACTCAAATCCTTTGTGGGCCCTTCTCTCTCACCTAGTGCGCCCTCCCTAGCCTTACAACTCATCCCTAGGTGGCCCACATCCTTCCACCTCACCTATCATTGTCCAAAACCCTAACTTGGGCGCCCCTCTCTTAGAGATTTGCTCATTTGCTTGGGATGTGACACTTGGAGTTCATCCAAGTACCTTCACTTTGCCTCTTGAGGTATAAGTAGAACCCTCCCTCACCATTTTTCCTCACCATTCTTTGAGCTAGTGTTACTATACTGGAATTTCACTTCACTCCCACTCTCTCTTGCTCTTGCCATCTTGCCATCTCACTCATTGCTCTTGAGAGTGTTGTAGCAACTTGTTGCTACAACACTCTCATTTTGGATCAATAAAACTTTGAAGGATTTGGAAACATCATAGAGTATTCTTGTTGGTTTCTACATATGAGGTGATATTGTGGGATTTGATTTCATGTGGTTTGGTTGGGTAGATCTTAAATTGAAGTATTTCATTTGGGTAGATTAGCATAGAGTATTCTTGCTGATTTATTTGTGGTGGGTAGCTAGATTGCTTTGAAGTATTTCAAGTAGTTAGTTTATCCATTTACAATATATATTCTTGGCTCACCCTTGTTTCAAGTTTTGCAGGTTCACTTCAAGGGATTATTGGGAAAGCCTTAAGTTCGAGTCTTCCCTTAACTCCTACTCAAACTCCAAGTTTATTTGGTTTTATATTTCTGCTGCACTACATTATTTATTTCAGTTTGCTAACCCTCTTAGATAGGTCACAAATTTTCATATATTTCAGTTTTGTTACTTAGAGCTTTCATGTGGAAAATTTCTGCATAAAAAACAGAAATTTTCCTTAACTTTGTGTGTGTTTTGCAACATTTCCAGCAAGCTTTTGTTTGCTGGTTTTTGCAGGTTCTTACCAGAAACAAGGGGAAACGCTGTCCAAATTCTTCCTCAAGACTTCCCCAAGAACCCTCCTTGGTTGGGTAACGAATCTCTTACCTTTCCTCTTGTAAATTCCATTGTTTTTCTTATATTTCATCATTCTTTTCTACCATTTTAATCTAACAATACATTGCCTACACCTTGGGTGTGTGATTGGCCAAGCCAACCCCCCAAAATCGTTGGGCTAGAATAATTTGTTTTTCTTTTTAAGTTTTCTTTCATTTGTTTGGCCCCTCTTGTCCACAAGACAAGATAGTGTGGCCTCCTAAAAATAATAATCTTGTTCATTTTGTTCACAACCATCTTTGGCCAAAAATGGTAGGCTTGCCTCCACCTTGGCCATTGTGAGTGGTTTTTCAAGTTTCCAAGTTTTTCTTTGATAAGTTAGTTGCCTACACCTTGGGAGAGTAATCCCCAAAATCGTGAGGCTTAAAGGAAAACTATTCATGTTGATGATCTATATGCTTAATGGTCTAAATCTTCTAGAGTAGTCATCACATCTAAAGTTATGTCTCTTACATATGCTTATGCTCATCATAGTTAATAGTTTAATGCTTTAAGTTTTGTTTAAGTGATAGATCTTGTCTAGTTTCTTAAATCATTATTTCATCTCTCTTTTTTCAAGCATATGTGACCAAGTTAGGATCTAGATCTCTCACTTTATTACAGTTTTCATTTCAAGTATATCTTTCCAAATGGGTTAACACATAAGTGAATGATCATTTCCTTTTATTAAAGTTTTAATTCTATTACTATTTCGGCAAGTTGTTCTTGCCTCTCTCTCTCTTTGCAAGGTTATATGTTGTGATGGTAAATGGGATGTTAGTTTAGTGATGGTTATCTTATGGACCCTTCTACTCATGCTATCTTATGATATGGTTTAAGATCTTTACACTCATAACATTTCAGTTACAAACAATTTTATGTTATAAGTGGCAAGTTGTTCTTGCCTTGACATCACGTTTTTTCTTTCAAGTTTACACATGAAATGGTGATGAATGAATGACATGTATCTTGCAGCTTTCCATTGATGCTTTAGATGTGTTTATGGTCATGGTATTTACATTTTGCAAACACATTCATAATATCAACTTCAGTTTCGGTTTTGGGCTAAAAACTAAAATTTTGGGCATCTAAAACACTCCTAAAATCAACCAAACACACCTAAAGACCCACCCGAGGGTCATAATAACATTTTAGACACTTAGGATAGCTTTATTCAGCCATCTCCACCATCTAAAACGGGTTTGAGGAAAACAACGGAAGGAAGTGGCGGGGACCGTCCCGTGATTCTTATGGGGATCCTTTCCGGGAAGTACTCTTACTGTCAGGGCTGACCTAGGAAGCTAGGGTGGGCCTCGTTGCCTTACTATCTTGAGCACCCGGCAGTCATTTGGCCAAGGGAGGAGGAAGTTTTAAGCCCCAACATAGTTTAGGGGGAGGGAAATAAAATTTATCCAACTTTTAAGAAACTCCTTAAACATCTAGTTGCATAGAAAACCTTTGTGTGTTTGGGGGCTTTAGATGTATGTATAGGAACACACATTGATAATAATTACACGCTTATAATCCTTATTGCAACTACATGGTTTATGTCTTTAATGTTTCATGTCTTTATGAGCATATGAGTTAAACATTGTTATATCTTTTGGTTTACTTGCTCTTGTGGTGTGATTCAAGAAGGGGTTGAGTATCCCACTTGGGGAGGCATCACCTTCTTGAGTCTTGAGTGCTTTTATGGTTGCCATTGAAAAGCAGTCCAATAGAGTAAGTGCTATTGGGGCATGCTTGGCTCATATGTAAATCTCACTTGCATTTTCTTGTATCTTTGTATCTACTTGTATCTTGTGTATTCATTATAACATCTTTGATTCTTTTGTAAGTAATTGTAATCTTTCATTTGTGGGTAGTTTAACTTATTTCACTTGTAGACACTTTGCAAATTAAACACCCTCAAACGTAGTTGACCCCATTGCCCAACCTTAGGCACTAGTCATAGTTGACTTAGGGAAAGGGTTGATTGTCATCTAGAATAACTTGCACTTTGCATTTGTTGCCTTAGCATCTTAGGCTAGTTTTCCCCCTTAGCCTTTAACCAATTAAAACCAACTCCTAGAACATAAACGTTTAATCCAATCTAGAAACTAGGGTCTACCCCCCTTGGCTTCCCTAGGAGTAAGCCTAGAAGGAAGAGGTTCCAGTCAAGGTGACAGTGTAGACTGAGAACCTAGGCATTGTGCCTCCAAGGACACACTAAGTGAACTGGACTTCACGTTTGCAAGTGTGTATTAGGACGGCAACATACACCTTTATATATTTTTTTTGTTCAGTAATGTAATATAAGATGCATTTTTAAAAAATGTTATATGCAAATGAAATTGGGAAAATATATACCCTTCTAAAAAGACTAGATCAGCATAAACTTCTGGTGTATTTAGAGATTCAATAGAGCCCGATTTTATTAAATGCTTGGGAAGGAAAATAGAATAAACAAAGAGAAAACAAACCCATGCTAACACATAACTGCCAATCAAATACAAGTTTGGCATTAAAAACAGCATGCAAATTAATAAATCTGATGGAACATAGAAGAGCAAAGACATACGATTACTCAATTTCTACATGGTCACAAGGGACTGAAAAATCATCTCTAGATAACAATTCAACCTGTTCTGCTGTAGGCCTTGCATTTGGATCCTTCTGTAGACAGACATCAACAAAAGAGCAGAACTCCTCTGAAAAGCAATCTCGTGAAGGTGAGGGAGATGGATCATATATGACCTGCCAACAGATTTTATAAGCATGAAGTATATATTTACGTATTCCAAATAACAGATAAGTTGAGAATATAATAAAATAGAACCATAGGATGCATCCATTAATTGAAATATTGAAATGGAAATGAATATCAACTGAATATCTGTTTCTAATAACAATATAGAGATATAAAATATTGAGCTTAATAGGGATTTTTAGTATATAGGGGATAATCATAAAATACAAAATATTACTATTGTAACCAAATCCACAATTGAATATGGCAAACATTGATGCACTATGCCTTTACAATTCATGAGTGAATCTCCAGTGCAATTATTTAACTTCTCAATATATCAAAAGTAGTAACTCACAGATTTGTCATTTGAACTCAATAATAAAACATGAAGATCCAAGTTCTAAATTATTCAATGGCACAATGTCATAAAATGTGCATCTCAAAATAAGGTTCGTTAATCTTTACTATTCTAATTACAGGAAATGATTTACTGCAAAACACAGCTGACAAATGCCCTATAGGAATGCTGCAAACCTCCAAGGTAAGGCTATATAAAGTTAAACTTTGATGGAGCCACGAAAGCTAATCCTGTAAAGGTAGGATGTAGAGGGGTTTTAAGAGACCACACAAGATAGCCATCAATATGGAGGATGTAGGTAAAAATACTAATAATCAAGTAGTGAAAGCTTTAATAGGAGTGAAAACCATAGTTACCATATACGAATTCAGATCCAGACTCAATATGATTCGGAAAAAAATCGT
This sequence comes from Picea engelmannii, assembly GCA_009831015.1. Taxonomy (NCBI): domain Eukaryota; kingdom Viridiplantae; phylum Streptophyta; class Pinopsida; order Pinales; family Pinaceae; genus Picea; species Picea engelmannii. Next base: position 824,144 of record ML776775.1, read on the forward strand.
GCTAGAGAAAACCAATTCAAAAGTAATTTGAAGTATGCATCTCATTAATGTGAAATTATATACCAATGATACTCAAAAAAATTGGAGAACATATTGTTGATGAATGCAGCTATGGGAGACATTCTCCAGCTTACAAACCTATGAGGTGTGGATCATTGCAGCTATGAGAAGTCTTTCTCTCAGCTTACAAACCTGAGAGAAAGCCCCTAAGAAGGGTACGTGGTTCTTGCCTGAGACAGAGTTGGGAACGTAGAGATAACCTCCTCCATTCAGAGAGTTGAGAAGAACTCCAGATGATTATCCAGTGGAAAAGCGATCTGTTGAGTTAGGACGTGCCTGTGGCTGAGGACAAGGTGAACGTGTGAAATCCCAAAGTGTTGGGTGCATCGTCATGAGAATAGAAATGAAGATGATGTATTAGCCTCCTCTGAGCAACAGAGTTGATGAGAAGACTCCAGATGATTCTCTTGTCGGTGGCAATGGGAAAGCAGATTTGTAGAGTGGACGTGTCTGTGGACGAGCACAGGTGAACGTGTGAAGACCTGGTTCTTCTATGTAATGCAGTGAATCAGAGCTATGACATCCCTATGGATGTGCCCCTAGTGGATGAGTACTAGTGGGTGTATCAGATCCTTGGCTATATATTGTTCAAGAATCAGACCTACCTGTAACCCTAATTATTATGTAAAGGGTACAGGTCGACCATATCTTAATATGACCAATAATAAACAAGATAATTAATATTGTTAATATTATTAATAATAATAATAATATATTTGACTTAGAGAGGTCGGCCATGTTGAGCCAATAGACGCCTTTGTTGATTGGTCAAGTCTACTATAAGTAAGGGATGATTCTCCATTGTAGAATCATATCTTCCTTGTGTGTTTGGAAATTTCAGCAAGTACATCTCTTTGGCAAAAGGTGCGCACCTCTCTTGGGCGCTAGTCTCCTAGGGCTTAAGCACCCTCTTGTGTGCTAATTCATTCTTGGTGGTGAAAGGTGTTTCTCTTGAAGAATATAGCAAAGGATTTGGCTGGGTTTTCTTCCCTTGTTGAGAAGGGTTTCCCAAGATATTTCTTGTGTACTTGTGCATGGTGTTTCTTCTTGTGATCTTGGTTGCTACAACATTCTTGCTTATGGTTAAGATATGAAAAATGAAATGAACTACATGCTTAACCTAGCTTATTGAAAATTCAACACATACCTTAAAGTGATCCCTACAGGAGAGAATCCCCATAATGTGCTTTATTAATTTTTAACCACCTAATATTTTGAGATTTCCATGTCATAAACCCACATGCATTTTAGTTTTATAATTATTAAGTTCAAATTTTAAAAGTAAAGGTTACTGTTTTGCCGTCAATGGTTTTTGTACGAATCAAATCCAAATTTGAGGAATTCAACTGAATCTAGTTCTTAGCCAAATTTCCATATGGAACGGACCAATTTGGCCAGAATTCTGCTATTATGCTGAAAACATGCCTAAAATCGAGAATAAGGGATATAATAGCAAAAGGGGATTCACAAATCATCATCAATATGATGCAGGAGAAATCAGGCCCACTGGATTGGCAATAAAATAACCAATTAAATTGGTTCAATGAGGTAAGTTCAGGTATTAGAATTATAGAATACCATGATGAGAAGAAAACAAAAAACAAAGTAGCAGATTGGTTGGCCAATCAAGCGCTATGTTTGTAGAACTGAGAATTGGTGGTGATCAATACATCCAGCCTAGAATGAACCCTGGTAGAGCCTTGTCTGAAGTTGGACCAAGTAAACCATCCACCATAGTCTAACCCTTTCTTTCACCAATTGAAATCAAAAAGTTGCAGAGAAGCCTCACACTTAGACCTGGTGTTATACTTATCACAATAACATCAGAATTATCGCGATATTATTGCCAAAACACAACTTGAACATAATATCATTGGTATTTATCCATTAAATTCCAGTCACGAATTATAACAATAATTTGTAATTATCGCAATAATCTTTGTAATTATCACGAGACGATACAAATTATCACCCTGTTGATATTGACCTGCTTTAAGACACAATTTTGGGTTTGTTAACCTCATTTTGCAAAAAGTTACTAAGGGGGATTGAGCTCTGAGGATACTGTGACCATTTTCCATCGAGCAAACAAGGGGGAAATCTATAGCTTTCATTGCCATTAACTAAGCATTTGTGGAGTGGGATTTTACTCCAATCTACCATATCCATATTCCTAGGTGTGTAGAAAAATTGATGCCTTTCTTTTCTTTCTTTTCAAAGATTTAGTATAGGGTTTCCAATGTCCATTAGATATGCCTCTTCTTGCCATTTTTTAATGGGAAATTTAACACCTATGTAGCTATGATATTTTGATTGCAGCATTCTTTAAGTTTTTTGTGGATCTGGATTATGAATTTCCCCATTTGTTTTATACCGTAGGTTTAAATTTTAAAGATTCAATCAGTGCTCCACAAAATGGCAAAGCCTTTGGACCCAATGTGGGAGTATGGTGAACCATATGAGGGTCATAATAGAACAAAACTGAGTTGCAAGCTATGTGGAATGGAAATGTCTCGTGGAATCAACCACTTGAAATACCACCTTGCCAAAATCCCAGGGCATGAAGTGGAAGTTCACCGTGGGGCCTACAGCTACCCTAGATGTTGTCCTTGTTGCAAAGAACTCAGTTTTTGATATTGCTAAAGTCAATTATTGATATGGATAGCAAGAAAAACCAGAGGAAAGAATTGAGGAACCACATGGGATGCCTTCTTAGCGCATTATGATTATCCTTATAGTATCCAGATGCCTCATAATCATCATCTCATGAAATACATTTATTTTCGTTTTGATGTGATTTTGTATTACCCTATCAGGACTTATGACTCGAGTCAAGACAAATATCATATTTCAGTATCGATGATTGATGTACCACTTGACATCTTAAACATCTTATATATCAATTTTATTTTCATATTTATGTAGCAACATGTTTGTTTGATGTTGTTGTTGCTTTAGATGTTTAAAAATTTGAAAAATAATTATTTTTTTGTATTTTTTTAAGTTTCCCGAACAGCTGTCTGGCACAAACAGCTGTTTCATGAATAAAATGATCAACAAGTGGGACAGCAGTCAGCATAGATTAAATGGGGTTCCACATCAACCATGGGAATGAGATCGACGGCTCCAAAAGAAGACAAATTAAATGGCGGCTCCAAAAGCTTGGCACCTTCCTCACATTTTACCATGTTTCAAGCTACATAGACTTAGGCCGACGCATGAAAAAATAAAGTGGCAGCTCAATTGGCATATAGTTCATGATATATCTTCCACGTCGTATGAATGATCTAAGGCAAAACAAATCCACGGCCAGTTTGGTGGCTCCTTGATTCCAAATGTTAGACGATTGTTGTATTATGGCAGCTCCACCAAACTTTAGTGCATATGTACCTTAAGTCGCCATGGTTTAAAAAACATTGGCCCAATCAAAATATATTTTGCTGTCACACCCCAAATCCTATGGCATGAGCTAAGGTGTATAATGTAATGAAAAGGGGGCAGACGCATGATGTGCTCTGTAACTTTAACATATATGCCTTCCTTATGACATAAAGGGCGGGGCCCCTTTAAAACTTACTCACTCATATATATAAAGGTTTTGCACCATGATCTTCTAGTAGACCCCACCACAAGCCAAAGTCATAATAAAATGGAGCCAAGTAAACCCGCCATCATGAATCAAGATCACACCATGCCTTCCTTTTGATCCTTACTAAGGTGCTCCGTAAGTGAGTGTTAGACTAGGCTAACCATAAGCACATAACCATGATCCATCCACGAATAACATATCTTAGCATCAAAGAGCATATCACCACTGTCCATCTAAGCATCAAGAGTAGCCATGAAGAGAGAACCAAGCACCCAAACAATCCACCATACAAACCACTAAACCAATGTGTAGTATCCCATGCACCACCATGATGAAGTAAGATAATCCACAATCTTCAATATGTCCAACCAAGATGTACCATCTCCAAGCAAAAAATAGAAGGGCCATCATCATCCCTACAAGTTACCCATCATTACCACTCATGCCAATGTAAGGGGTAACACCCTGAAATATGTTAAAAGGTTAACTTTGGGACCAAGTATATCTCATTAAACAATTTTTAAAACCGAAAGCAGTTGCCATGCAAGCCATTAAGTAGTGGATTGGTATACTTTGGACTCTAACCAAATAATTATATCTTTGAAATCCAATAAGAACATCTATTTTATTGACAATGGTACCTCTTTACTACAGCAATATTCAATGTCCAAGCAAAGCTAGAAAAATTAGGAAAGGAATGGAAATTATGATTAACAGCAGTCTGTGTTTCTCTAATGAAGCAACTTTAAATAACCAAATAATTCTATCTTTAAAATCCAATAAGAATATATATTTTATTGACAATAGTACCCCTTTAGTACAACAATATTCGATGCCCAAGCAAAACTAGAAAAACGAGGAAAGGAATGGAAATTATGATCAAATTAACAGCAGGCTCTGCTTCTCTAGTAAAACACTCAACTTAAGTAAAGATTCACTACAAAAATCAAATTCATGCTATAGCGTGTCTTTACCTGTAGCATGAGATTCACAGGGCCCTTGCTTGCATTGTATGGGAACTCTCCTGTACCACATTCAAAAATGGAAAGTCCTAGACTCCAGATATCTGCTGGGAATGAATAATATTCATTGCCGATTCTCTCCGGTGACATGTATGTGACAGTACCAACAAATGTACCACACTGCATCCACCAGGGCAAAATCAAGTTGCAGTAGACAGTAAACATTCTTCCGATATGAAATATTTATAGTTAATCTGACACTGAAACACGCATACCCTTGAAAGCTCATTGAATAAGACTTTCTTCAAACCAGTTAACTACCCTAGCTCAAAACTGATTTCCCTGACCAATATCCACATTATATAATAGAATTTATTGTTCTGTAAACATACTTGAATAGGTTTTGCAAAACATCAGCTTAAATATTGAAACAAACTAAATACCATTGCAACAGTGTTCTCCAAACCAACACTAATGCCAAAATCTGTAATTTTTGGCTCTCCATTAAGATTTATAAGCAGATTTGCAGGCTTTATGTCTCTATGCACCAGATGCCTAACGCGATGTAAAAAGTTTAATCCCTTCAAATACAACAACAAATCATTACCCATCAGTCATGGCAATAGATAAGCAAAGAAACATCACAAATTTGGTTGAATCAAAAAAGAATTCCCCTGCCATAGAAGTCACAATCCAAATTATCTTACATGTAAAATTTCATGTGTAATAACAGAAAGAATTGGCTCAGGAATGCGCTTCTTTGATTGTACAAGATCTCTAAGTGAGCCTCCATCCATGTATTCCAAAGCAATGCTGATTTGTCCAGATGCAGGAGTGTAAAAAGCCCCATGAAACTCCACTAAGCCTTTCTCATGTGGTGCCTCACATAGTGTTCGAATCTCATTTAATAGCTGGTGCCGTTTTTCCTGAAAACTTATAGAAGTTATTACTAAAACAACAACAATAGTAGAAAAGCTATACACTATCACTTTCAAATATTAACTTTGCACAGTTAGAAATTAAATATATTAATTATCTGGTGTAGTAATACCCTTTATGTAGTTCAAATCAAACTCCAATGGAATATATTAATTCCTTGGTGAAGTAACAACCTTTGTGTCCCACAAGTTAGCGATTTGGAATTTGTCATTTATTACCATGTACATTAGATTTACATTTGTTCCATGTAAGCTTTGTTGAATTTGTAGTTGGCAAGAGGTAGGGTTAAAAGGTCAAACATGAATCTGTGATTTCCAGCCAAGGCTCGTATAAGAAGGTATATGCAAATACAGATGTCCAAGAAAACATTCTTCAGGCATAAAGCAGAGTTAGAACACAGTATATGCCAATGTTCCACCAAGACGGGGGGACGGGGGGACGAGGGTGCGGGGGGACGCACAAGGGGGACGTGACGCGAGTACCCCCAAATTTTAGGGATTTTTTGGGAAATGGGGGACGGGGGGACGTCACATATATAATATAAAAAAA
>ML776775.1:841507-863274 GCA_009831015.1 Picea engelmannii
TCATATGAGGTGACTTTGTTCCTTTACACTTTGTGGGTTTCTAGCTAGTATCTTGAGCAAATTAGTTTGTTTAGGTAGATCATTAGACTCTAGAGCTGCTGATCTATGTATGTTGATTAGTTAGGATTGTGTAATTAGTTCACATTGTTATTCTATATCATCATACTATGTTGTTTTGAACTCACATTTTGTCTTAGTGTACAGATTTGTCTCACAAGGATTGGTTGGAAGAGGCTTTAGAGGAGTTTCCAGCCAAAACTTGCACAAACTCTTGGCCTTTGATTTGGATCTGATATATTGTTGTCATTTCATTACGTTTTTCTGTAGCTAACACTCTCTTAGATAGGTCAAAATATAAATTTTTCAGTTCAGATTTTCATGTGTAAAATTTCTGTGTAAAAACAAAAAAAAATTGTAACATTTTGGGTGTGTTTTGCAGCATTTCCAGCAAGCTTTTGCTTACTGTTTTTTGCAGGTACATACCAGAAAAGAGGGGGAAACGTTGTTCAAGTCATTCAAAAAGACTTCCCCAAGAAACCCTTTCGGTTGGATAACTATTTCCCAACTTTTCTCCTTCAAATTCCAAGTTTTCTTTCAATTTTTTATTCTTTTTGGATCCATAATAATAAACTAACATAGTATAGTTTGTTTTACATTCAAGTTAAGTTTATTCTTTATTCATTTAGTTGTTGGCCCCTCTTGTCCAATAGACAAGTTGTGTGGCCTTTTTCATTTTAATAATTTGTTTTAGCTTAGATAACCCTCTTTGGCCAACAATGGTAGGCTTGCCTCCACCTTGGCCATTGTAAGTGGTTTCTTTCATTTTTTAAAAGTTTTATTTCACATCTAATAAGCTAATGTGCCGGCACCTTGGGAGAGTAATCCCCAAAATCGCATGGCCTAAGGGAAACTAATCCTCTTTGATGATTCTATGCTCACATGGTTAAAATAATCTAGTTAGTAATCACACCTAATAGTTTCATTTCTTCAAATCTCATTTCATATGCTCATGATCTTATGGTTAAATGGTTAGATGATTTGTGATATCTCTTAAGTGCTTAATCTATTAGTTTCATAAATCATTTAGCTTGCTTATACTTTTAGCATATTTGATTTAGTCATGGTTTAAGATCTTTTCCATCATCTTGTTTAATCTTTATTTTTCAAGCATATCCTTCACTTAATGGTTAACACATACATGGATAAGCAATCTTAAATTTTAAAGTTTCTTTACATTTTCACTAAGGCAAGTTGTTCTTGCCCTTCATTTTTGCAAGTTGGATAATTAAATGGTGATGTGATGCTATGATGTTCATATTTGCTTAATGTCCTTTTCATTCATATAACATTTTGTGGTTTAAGCAAATACACTCATAAGTTTTCACTTTCAAGCATATATTTTCTTCACATTTAACTTGCAAGTCTACATGTGGAATGGTTCATAAATAAGTGGTATATCTCTTGTATCTTTTCCACTTAAGTTTGATGTGTTAATGCTCTTTAATTTCATTCTTGCAAACACATTTTCTTGAACTTTTTCGGTTCGGCCATGCGCTAAAAAGTGATTTTTTAAGGGTCAAAAATACTCCTAAAAGCAACCCAACACACTAAAAGACCCACCCGCGGATCATAATAATACTTAGACAACTTTTAGGGGCTTTATTCAGCCATCTCCACCATCTAAAACGGGTTTGAGGAAAACAACGGAAGGAAGTGGCGGGGGACCGTCCCGTGATTCCGTAGGGGGATCCTTTCCGGGAAGTACTCTTACTGTCAGGGTTGATCGTGGAAGCTAGGGTGGGCCTCGTTGCCTTACTATCTTGAGCACCCGGCAGTGATTTGGCCAAGGGAGGAGGAAGTTTAAAGCACAAACATAGTTTAGGGGGGAGGGAACATAAAATTAATCTAACTTTTAAACAACTCCCTAAACATCTAGTTGCATAGCTCATTCATGTGTGTTTGGGGGACTTAGATGCATGCATAAGAAAACACATTGAATGTAATTACATGCTTATATCTTTCTTGCAACTTTATGGTGAATGTCTTTGATGTTTTATTGAGCAACTAAGTTAAACATTAAATATCTTCTTTTGCTTATTGTGGTGTGAATCAAAAAGGTGTTGAGTATCCCACTTGGGGAAGCATCACTTTCTTTGGTTCTTAAGTGTTTTTTGTGGTTGTCAGTGAAGGCGGTCCAATAGAGTAAGTGCTATTGGGGCATGCTTGGCTAGTGTGTTGATCTCACTTACACTTGTGTATCTTTGTATCTAGTTGTGAATTGTGTAAACATTGTAACACTTTTAACTCTCTTGTAAGTAATCATAATCTTTGGTTTGGGGTAGTTTCAAACTTTTACTTGTAAACATTTCCGTAATAAACCACCCTCAAACTTAGTTGACCCCATTGCCCAACCTTAGGCACTAGTCTTAGTTGACTTAGGGAAAGGGCTGATTGACATTTAGATTAGACTTGCACTTTGCATTTGTTACCTTTGCATCATAGGCTAGTTTTCCCCTTTAGCCTTTAACAAATTAAAACTAACTCCTAGAACTTTAAACACTAAAATCAATCTAGTAATTAGGGACTACCCCCCTTGGCTTCCCTAGGAGTAAGCCTAGAAGGAAGAGGTTTCAGTCAAGGTGACAGTGTGGACTGAGAACCTAGGCATTGTGCCTCCAAGGACACACTAAGTGAGCGGGACTTAGCTCACGTCAGCAAGTGTGTATTAGGACGGCAACACTGCTCAAGACTCAAAATGGAGCAAAGGAGCAGTCATTGGAAAGATTTTGGACAGTAGAATATGACACCCAAAAATTGAGTTCAATAGTCAATTTCTCAGAAAATCAAAAGAAAGAAGTTTGTTATATTGTTGAACCAAAATGGTTCATATTTTCATGAAATTGTTGAGTCAGTTAACCTGACAAATTTCTGTTGGTTGCACATTTTGCAGAGTTGACAGCAACTAGATCAGATCAAGATCAGCACAGAGTGCAGAGGAATGGAAGATACACAGGGGGCTTACATCCAGGAAGATGAGATCAAAGGGATGGATGTCCATATGGGTATTGAAGGAACAAACTCAAATGGACATGGAAAAATGAAAGGAAGAAAATATGAATATGGTAGAGACCAATAAGAATTTGCAAAAAGATGTCCAAAGTTATAAAGTTGATAATGAAAGGCTAATGAAAGCCAAGGAGCAACAGGAGGACTTCAACATGAAGTTAATGCAAAGCTTGGACATAATTGAAAAGAAATTGGATAAGGAGAATGGCTCAAGCAAATCAGGAAGTCACAGGTCTCCTAATGAGAAAGGAAGAACAAGAAGTGTTAGCAGACATCACCATCACTCCCCAAGGCATTCCAATAGGAGAGCACATGAAATATTCTAAGTTGTAAAAGTTGGAAAACCCCTCTAGTTTTGGTGTTGGACTTTCGTCAAACACTTGGTATGTCTCCGTTTGTATGGCTGTAGGTGAAATTAATTGGACAGCGGTATTGTTTCTTGCCTGCTGATTGATTTGTTAATAGGTTTTGACTCCTTATTCCTCCCCAATAAGATGCATAATACATTGTTTGACAATTAACAAACCCATAAAGATAATGATAACAATAGTCCCATTTTAATGAACCAAGACAGTTAATCCAAGGCTGATTTTATTAAATAACAGTGGCTGAGTTTTATTTCAACCAAAATGAGGAAAATACCTCTCAAAATCATGGACAAAGACTGCTATATGGAGTCTGAGATTTCCAATTACACACAGCGCTGGAAAGAGCCAAAATTGGCCACACGCATTGAGTGAAGGGGACGGATCTGTAGGTGTATTGCATCACCAAATGACAGGGACGCTCCAGCAGTCATAACGCAGCACTATATCATCCGCCCATGCGAAATAAGCCACCCAGCAATGGTCCACGCAGCAGCCACTCCATTCTTGACCCTTCACGCAGCATCCAAAACGACCACGCAGCGCCAGGAGAGAGGAAACACGACCAGCAATGCAATACGCTCCAGAAACGTAGAGAAATTTGCTACAGGGAGACTGGAACCTCCACACACACGCAGCCAAGGGAATACACCCCAATCTGTCCACACGACCTGTCCAGGAAAGGCGTTGTTATTCAGCTATGATTCTACTGTTTGATGAAACGAAATGGCAGCCCCCTATCCTCAGAAATACGTTGCCTTATGATGTAATGCTCAGCCAGCAAGGAATCCAACCAACAAGGAAGCCACGCTTTGGTCAAGGAGGGTTGTGATCCTAGTGCAACATTCAACAACAATAAGAGGTGCACCCAGCTCCGGAAAACGATCAACCACCAAATCGTGTCAGGGGAAAAATGCCCATTCTCTTCAACTGACTGATAATGAAAACAATCTCAGACCAATCTCCTCGGTTCACAATACCAATTATCTGCGAATGAGAACCCTGAACGGATTCTCCAATTCCACGGCTAGGGCAGATAATTTCACTGCCGAATCCGAGATTCCACGGCTAGGGCAGATAGTTTCACTGCCGAATCCGAGGTGCCGAAGGGGTTTCCCGCTGAAACCCTCGTTTGCTCACTGAGCTCTACTCCAAAATCAATTTTTCCAAATGAATAGTCGATAATCACTTTTTCCCCTCAATCGTCCTTTTATTCCTTCACTTGTCCTTTTCCTCCATTAAAATATTCATTTAATTATTAATTGGAGAGAAATACCCTCAAAGAGGGGTTTATTAATGATAAAACTCACTTTTCCTAAGTTTCACTTTATAATTCGAAAGTGACTTTACCAGTATCGTTTCCCCAGCTCATCCGTCTAATGGTTTACGGGAAACTGTGTAAACCACCACGGTATTCCGACTGCCTAGGAAAAACGGGACATTACAGCACACAGCAGCTCAAGTCCATCCCCTTTCAGGAAGCATCAAAAGAGGTCTGGGGTAGATGAGTTGCGAGGAGAAATGAACAAAATCAAACCTCCTACGTTTGAAGGTGAGCACAAGAAGGATGAGGATGCAGAGACATGGTTGCTAGGCATGAGAAAGTATTTTCAATTGCATAATTACTCTTCACATGCAGAAGGAAGAATTGTTATCTATCAGCTCAAAGGAAAGGCATCCATGTGGTGGTACCAACTTATGCAGATGCAACACATTAAAGAAAAAAATGTTACTTGGAAGGAATTCAAGAAGTATTTTGAAAAGAAATACTTGACTAAGAGATATTATGACAAGAAAATGAAAGAATTCTTTGAACTCAAGCTTGGAAGTATGACCATCGATGAATATGAAAGAAGGTTTTTGGAACTATTGAAGTATGCCTCCTTCATCAAGGATGAGACAGTTAAGATTCAGAGGTACTTGAGTGAGCTGCCATCATTCATCAGTGACAAGATACAATATGATGATCCCAAGGCTTTGGAAGAGACCATAAGGCAAACTAAATGCCTATATGATCAACACAAAGGAAAGCCAACATTCCAAAAATCTTGGGAAGACAAGAACTTCAAGACGGTCATGGAACAGAGAAAGAAGGGGAATAAGCCACCATTCTTCAGAAATAGTCCTCAAGGTCAACCAACTTCTAGAGAGCCCAGAACGATTGAAACATGTGGGAAAAAACCAAGGCAACCACCGATTCAATGTTGGGGTTGTCAGGGAAATCATATGTATAGAGATTGTCCCCACAGAAGTGAAAAAGTGAGAGTTGTTCACAATGTACAGCAAGCTAAAACAGTGGAGGACATGGGCAGGAATGTACCCAGGATCTATGCAGCCCTGGACAACAAGCAAGTTGAATTTCGGCCACACATGATTGAAGTGGAAGGTGTGATAAACAACCAAACCATTGCAATTTTAATTGATTCAGGAGCTAGTCATGGTTATATAGATCCGAAGATGGTGGAAAGATTGCATTTGCCAAGAAGCAAGCATGGAAAATCTTGGTTTGTGCAGCTAGCTACCGGAACCAAAAGAAAAGTTAATGAGATGGTTCAGTCATGCCTAGTGGACATGAATGGACTGAACACCAAGGCAGATTTGAACATCTTGCCTTTAGGTTCCTATGACTATCTAATTGGTATGGATTGGTTGGACCAACACCATGTTATCTTAGATTGTTATAATAAAGCATTTACTTGCTAGGATGAAGAAGGGAACCTAAGGACAGTGCAGGGAATTCCAAGGGCAGTAACTGTCAGAGAAATCTCAGCATTGCAGCTGAAGAAAAGTTACAGGAAAGGTTGTCAAATATTTGCAGCCCATATGGAAGAAACACCTAAGGATAAGGTGTCAAATATTGAAGATTATGCAGTCCTAAAGGAGTTTGAGGATGTATTTAAAGAAATACCAGGATTACCTCCTAAAAGAGATATTGATTTCTCTATAAATCTGATACCTGGAGCAGCTCCAGTATCCAAGACTCCTTACAGGATGAGTACCCAAGAGTTAAAGGAGTTGCAAATGCAACTTGAAGAGCTTCTGAAGAAGGGGTATATACGCCCAAGTGTGTCACCTTGGGGTGCTCCAGTATTATTTCTGAAGAAGAAGGATGGAACATTGAGACTTTGTATTGACTTCAAGCAGTTGAACAAAGTAACTGTAAAGAATTAGTATCCTTTGCCAAGGATTAGACACCTAGAATTTCTTTTTCCTAAGGTTTTTCCTATGTTTATTAGTCATTATTTAGTCTCCGATATTTTAGGAAGAATATTCCTCTAGGGAGAATATTCTCTTCAGTTTGATCAGTTGAGTGGACTCTAGATGCTACATTGGGATTATCACCATGCAGCATTGGGATCATCATCAGCTAATGCGCATTGTCCTTGGTATCATCACCAGACTAGCGCATTACCCATGATTCCCTGATCTCCTCCTCACTTCACTATGTTTCAGTCAGTTAATTGAAGACTGATAGACTAGTTAACTCAACTAGGTGGAAGTTCACTCACGTAATTGCCCGAGAGACTAGACTAGGTGGCAGTTTACTCCCGTAACTGCTGGTGTGTCCAAATCACTCTAGACCACCACTATGGCGCATTGACTTCTCCTCCAGTGCGCATTGGCTTCTCCTCCAGTGCACATTGGTTGAGTTATACAGAGTATATCATGTGTAAATTATCAATTATTCATTTGGTTAATGAGAATTCTTCCATTCTTTCTCTCCTACTTCTCTTTTCTTCTATTTTCTCTACAACTGTGTATGTCAATTCTCAGCTAGATCTATTTTGTGCAGGTTCAACACATTTACAATGACCTCTTTGATCAAAATATTCTCCAAGATTGATCTCAGGTCAGGTTATCATCAGGTAAGAATTAAAGATGAAGACATCAGCAAGACTGCTTTCAGAACAACGTGTGGTCATTATGAGTTCACAGTGGTGCCATTTGGGTTATCAAATGCACCAGCTGTCTTCATGTGTTTAATGGATGTAATTTTTAGAAAATACTTAGATAAGTTTGTCATTGTTTTTTTGGATGACATTCTTATATATTCCAAGTCGGAAAAAGAGCATGAGCAGCTCTTGAAGATGGTATTACAAGTATTAAGGGAGCATCAGTTGTATGCCAAATTGAGCAAGTGCTCATTTTATCAAAACCAAATTCATTATTTGGGGCATATCATATCTGAGGAAGGGATAGCAGTGGATCTTGAAAAGATTGAGGCCATTAGAGGATGGTTAGCACCTAAGAATGTGACAGAAGTCAGATCATTCATGGGCCTTGCAGGATTCTCAAAGATTGCACACCCAAACACTTCCTTGCAAAAGAAGGGAGTGAAGTTTCAGTGGACATTGGAGTGTGAGAAGAGTTTCCAACACTTGAAGCAATTATTAACCAGTGCTCCAATTTTAAGGATTGTGGATCCAAATGAAGACTTCATTGTATGCACAGATGCATGTAAAGAAGGACTTGGTGGAGTCCTCAGTCAAAATGGGTATGTTGTATGTTATGAATCAAGGAAGTTGAAGGAGCATGAAAGGCACTATGCCACTCATGATTTGGAGTTGGCAGCCATAGTGCAAGTCTTGAGCACTACCTTATGGGGAAAAGGTTTGAGCTGAGGACAGACCATAATGGTCTGAAATATTTATTCGGACAGCCAACTTTAAATGCCAAGCAGAGCAGGTGGTTGGAATTTCTCAATGAATATGACTTTTATATAAAGCATATCAAAGGGAAAGAGAACAAGGTGGCTAATGCACTCAGCAGAAGAGTACATAAGTTGCATGCTACAGCCATTAGCATGTACCAATCCGATCTAAAAGACATAATCTAGGCTGCAAAATCAGATTTGCAATACATGGAATTAATGGCAAAATTACAACAAGGTCTTTTGCAGCAGAAAATTGAAGACTACAAGTTGGGAAATGATGAAATTTTCAAGTACAGAAGCAGAATTTATGTACCAAATTCCCAAGAATTGAGAAATCTGATATTGAGAGAAATGCATAATGTACCTTATGTTGGACACCCAGGGTATCAGAAAACTATTCCAGCTGTCAAGAGCCAATATTATTGGACAGGCATGAAGAAAGAAATTGTTGAGTACATTGTCAAATGTTTGGAGTGTCAAAAGGTCAAGGCTGAGCATAGACAGCCAGTTGGGTTGTTGCAGCTATTACCCATTCCTGAGTAGAAATGGGAAGTGGTAACAATGGACTTCATCACCAAACTGCCCAGAAGAAGCAAGCAGCATGATTCTATCATGGTAGTGGTGGACAAGCTTACCAAAGTTGTCCATTTCATTCCAATGAAGCTCACTCACAAGGCAACAAACGTTGTTGATATTTATATGAAGGAAATTGCTCGATTGCATGGTATACATCAAATTTCTAGAAATGACTATTTAAAGGATTTGGAACAAATTTGAATTTCAACACCGCTTATCATCCAGAATTTGATGGGCAAACAGAGAGGGTGAATCAAGTGATTGAGGATATGCTGAGAATGTACGTGATGAATAAACCATCAAAATGGGAAGACTACCTACACTTGGTAGAGTTTGCTTATAACAATGAGTACCAAGAATCTCTAAAGATGAGCCCATTTGAGGCACTGTATGGCAGAAGGTGCAACACACCTGTAAGTTGGGACAACCCAGCAGATAGAGCAGTAGTTGGACCCGATTTACTTAGAGAAATGGAAGAGCAGATATCAAAAATAAAGCAGAATTTAAAGGTTGCTCAAGACAGGCAGAAAAGCTATGCTGATAAGGGCAGAATTCACAGGGAATTTAAAGTGGGTGATCATGTATTCTTGAAAGTGAAAGCCAACAGAAGTTCCCTGAAGTTGGGGAACTGTTCAAAGTTGGCAGCTCGTTATTGTGGGCCGTTTGAAATCCTAGAGAGGATTGGGACTGTAGCTTATATGCTTGCATTACCTAAATCAATGTCTATTCATAATGTATTCCATGTGTCATTGCTCAAAAATTATGTACCTGATGTTAATCATGTTATTGATTGGAATGTGATTCAGGTGGAGCAAGAAAGCGCTTTTCAAGTGCATCCGGTGTGCATACTGGACCGGAAGATCAAGCAGCTCTAGAATCAAGCCACGGAGCTAGTAAAGGTCCAATGGACCTGGTACAGTCCTGAGGATGCAACATGGGAGCACGAAGATGCTGTGCGGGCAGAATACCCCCATCTTTTTGAAGGTTTTTGAAAATTTTGATGGTAATATATAAATAAGATGCACTGAGGACAATGCATAAATAAGGGGAGGGGAATGTAATACCCCAAGACCGAGCCCCAGTTGAATTGTACACATGTTTTATAGGCTGGTGAGGCAAGTGATTATAAGCCAGGAGGCTTATGTGATGATTAGGCCGGGGAGCCTAGATGCTAAAGGCTAGTGAGCCTATTTTTGTATATGTAAACACTCATATCATTAAAATAATACATCATTGTATGTAGACCGACCATGATAAAAGAGTATGGGGGACTAAACTCCACTAGGAAGGGAAAGAGAGGGGCTAAGA
This sequence comes from Picea engelmannii, assembly GCA_009831015.1. NCBI lineage: Eukaryota > Viridiplantae > Streptophyta > Pinopsida > Pinales > Pinaceae > Picea > Picea engelmannii. The sequence continues at coordinate 851,477 of ML776775.1, forward strand.
GCCTAGGAAAGGGGCTAAACTAGAGGGCTTATCTCTAAGGGAATATTATATTATTATTCCTAAAGACTAAGACAAGGATAAATCTGATATTATCCTAAGTTCTTATGTGAAGGGGAATGATTTACAAGTGGAGAGGAATGAGCTCTTGGAGGGCCATGTGTCAATCAGGGCGCATGCAACTTTATGTGGGGAAAATTAGTTCGTTGGGCACCATTCTCCCCAGTCACGCGGGCATTTTCACGATTCACCAGTCTGCCATCATTTCACTCCGAGACCTCCATCGTTCGCCCTCTGCAACCCAGAAGTTGTACGCAGTACCTCCCTGTCATGGGTATCATGCATGTACTAAACTCGAACAGTATTGTACCGTACCCGAGCCAATATTGTTCCTTAACTGATCCTTGTTGCTGCCATCACTTGTTCCATACCCGTTTTTTGTTGGTTGCTTCACCTGAGCCTGTAACTGGTTGACTTAAGCACTGAACTGAAGAAATGGGTTGTCAGGCCCAAGGGATTGAAGAGGCAGGTTGTCAAGCCCGTGGATTGAAGAGGCAGGTTTTCAAGCTTATGAGCAACTCTCTCCAGGTGAGAGAATTGTTGGGAAAGTGATTTGTTGAGGGAGCCCAACTGCAGCTACAGTGCTCTGAGACTTCCTGTCCGACCTATTGTTGAAGTCCTGGAAGGGAAGTGGGGCAGCCGAAAGACTATTGGGCAGAGAAGGGGCACACTTCCTGGGGTGGAACAAGCATGTGGGGAATGAGAGACTGTAGGTTGTTAGTGTGAGCTGGCTCTTGGAACGAGATCCTTCCTGTTGTCTGATTTGTCTCAGCCTAGCTAGGAACCCCTTTACCTAGGTCAAGTTTAGTCCCAGCTCGGGGGTGACCCACTGTTGAGAGTTATGAGCAGCGTGGTCTAAGGCTGGGAGGATCGTGGAAGGTCTGCACGCAGTTGGTGGTCTTCTATAAAAGATAAGTATCAATTGTGTGTTAATTTACATGATGTGTATTTTTACATGTGTTATATTTATGGGTATTGCCTGTGTATGCTGCATGTATATGTTTATTGTTATTTCCGCATGAATCTGTATATTGGCATAATGCATTTCTCTGTTTAAAGTTATACATGTATACATCTAAAATCATTGTAAGTTTTTAAGTGCCATGACCAATCTAGGTGGCTGGGTATGTTACAATGTATTAAGTTCCGCAAGTAAATAAGTGTGGCATAGCCCAACAGGTATAAGTGTTAGAATTAGGGTAGTAAAGCAGAACAGAAGTATCTTTTAATTTTTAACTAGATCTTATATCCAGAAAACAAGTCTACACTACTTGAACAGAGAAAAACACACATGTGTGCCCAGATCTAGATAGTTTAGTTATTTGGTTAGAGAACAAATCTAGAATAAACATTAGATCTGATCTTCAATGCTGGAATAAAACTTGGATAGATCAACAGATCTAAACTAAAAGGAAACTCAATCTGATCATGAGCAGCAAACCAAACTTCAGAAATAAGGAGTAAGAACCAAAAACTCAACATACAGTCCAGATCTRATVACATTCACTRYTGATACATAAGTCTAGATATCTTTGAACWAAAACTCAAAATACAATTCAGATCTGAAAATGATAAGCTTGAATAGATAAATTTACCTTGCCCTGAAGACTTACCTCTGAAGAGGTCACAGCCACCACAAGGGATGCAGAACCAATTGTAATTATGCTCAGGCAAAGTCCAGCACATAGATCCACCATATAGGTTGGATCTCTTGCCAAGAGATGAAGGAACTTTCTTGCCACCAAGGGAATAGGGCCACAAAAACTTCCCACAGTCAAACCCTCACACAAATAGTAGGTAAGACACTCAAAACCTCACACAGAATTTATGTGGACAAAAACCCTCACACAAACAGTAGGTAAGACACTCAAAACCTCACACAAAATTTCTGTGGACAAAAACCCTCACACAAGGTAACTTAAGGAAGGCCAAGAGCTCAAGAGAAGAGATCACGGTCTGAACTGAACAAACATCTCACAGCAGAAAGAGGGGTTGTACCCACAGTCACCCCACAGCAACAAATGGAGAGCTGCACCAACATTCACTCCACACAGCAAAAGGGAGAGCGGCACTTACAGTTACCCCACACAACAAAAGGAGAGGGCCGCACCAATAGTCAGTCCACACAGCAGATGGAGGGGGCCGCACCAACAGTCATCCCACGGAGCAGATGGAGGGGGGCGCACCAACAGTCAGCCCAACAGTAGAGGAGAAAGGGGTTGTATCTACCAGCCACACACAGCAGAAGAGAGGCCGCACTACATCAGCACCCTACAGCAACAGATAGGAGAGTTGTACTAACATCACAGTCCTCAAAGGGAGCCGCAGCAACACCAACAGCCTCTTCAACAACAAATAACAAGTGGACCGCAGCTAGGAGACACTACAACAGCAGATAGCAAGTGGGCCGCAGCAACCTCAGACAAACTTCAACAGCAATAGACAAGGGTCGCAGCAAGGGAGAGAAGATCCGCTCACACTAGAGGTAAAAGATACAAAAGTACTTTTGAAGGGTAGGGGGAGGGTTTTATTTATAGTTTAGGCTAAGGGTAAAATTAAATTAAAATAATTATAATTAAAAATATCATGTTTAAATTAGATAATTTAAACATGGTATAATTAACATTTTAATTTAAACTTAGTTAACCCTTAAGACAAAAACAACATAAAAACCCCAAACCAACATAAGTAAGGGTAAGGGAGGGAGGGTTAAGGAGGGTTTACAAGGTGGCAATACTCGTTCATTCATTTTCATGGTGAACTTATTACTTTATCATCATTTCATATGAGACTTATCCCTCATGTGGTCACGTCCTTCTTCAAGGAAGGTCATACACCAACAAAGTACCTGATCGAAGATCAAGTTGCCCCAGAACTTTTCTGGGGTCTTATACACCAAGGTCCAAGACCAAGGATCAACCCATGCCTCAGGCATGGGTACCCTGGACATTTCCAGGGGCCCTAGACATATCTAGGGGCTTTAGCTGCTTGGTCCTACACCAAGAACCCCAGTCATATACTGGGGGCCCTTACAAGGGTCTTTTGCCATGGTACTAACTGTTTGGTCCCAGACCAAGAAACCCCAGGGATGCACTTAGGGGCCCTAGGTCTCAGCTAGGGTCTTTGCCATCCTCCCGGAGAATGGCTCTTGCAGCTGCTATAAATTTAACAATAAGGTTGGGTGTGTTACAAAGCATGTGCATGTGCTCCTTCCCAAGAAGGTTTGTATCACTACTAAATATTTAAAACCTTCATCCATAATGTATTAAACAAATCTTAATCATCAATTGATAAATGTTTGGCAATATGTAATTGTTTTATGTTGTTTTATATCTTCTTTTTTTTATTTTGTTAAAACTGAACATACATTTTTTAAGAGTTCTATATTGTCAATTCACTTATTCCAACATTTTGAGAATAGATTGCATTCCCACCCAATCTAGAACATCTTCCAGCACCTTCGCTTCTAGTGACTTTCAGGATAATTTATTAAAACACCTTTTGGATTTGATTAATTAATAGAGGTACCCATCTAATGTAACGTCAATACTTTCAAGTTTCAACCTCCAATAATAATATGATATTCAACAAAGATATCCTTAGTCATATCACCAATAAAAGGTCATAGAGGTTAAGACAAGTTTTATCTCAAGTTGCAAAACCCTTAAATGTATGTAAGATTGGTGAAAAACATGTATATTAATAATTGTTGTGCACAATGACATATGATCAAAGGCAATGGGAGTAAAGAGCCTTATGAGCCAATGTGTAAGCCTACAACGATCAACAATTATATCATAAGGTAGAATATTAACTAAGATATATCGCTATTGCAACTAAACTAGCACACTTTGTTCATTCATTGATTTAAGTCAAATTAAGCCCAGATATTGATCAAGAATTAAGTGATTTTACAGAGATGTGGAAGAATTTGCATATTCACCTTTGGAAAAAGTTCTTTTACTAGAATCATGAATGCAAAAGCAAGTGTGAATGTAAATCAAGCTCAAGAGAATCATCTTTTAGGGTGTTTTTTATATGTTACAGATATTTTCTATTGCTTTAGAAATTTCTTATGTGTTTTTGAATTTCAAGCACAGATTGATACGGGCCATGCACAAGTGATGGTATTTTCATAGGATTCCTCCCAGGTCCATCTCTCTTATGGGATCCTATCACAAAAGGGCCTTATAAACTCCAAAGCTCCTTAGCGGAATGAATACATGGATTTGGACAGAACTAATTATATAAGTTATACATGAATCACTCATTGCCATCTTTCAGTGAGTATGGAATAAGCAGGACAAGAACTTACATTTTGACCTTAGACAACAGCTTTTTAGCAATGTTGAATTTATTGCATGCATTTTACATGGAAAAAAAAGGACCTTTGTATTGAAAACTTTTCTTGAGTATGGTGAGGTTTTGAGAATGAATATTATCATTCCAATGGATGTTGCGGCCCGCAAATTGCCTATGGCTCGCTTAGAAGTGTAGTGTTCCCCGCAGTCATATGGACCTGTTTGTTTTGGCCCAGGGTTAAGGGACGCAGACTAAGGAGAGAAAACCATCGGGTTTCTCGTGCAATTTAGACCGCTGGATTCAGTTGAGGGTTTTCGACGTGGTCAGGAGGTGTGAAGCTACCAGTGTTCGCTCCCACAAAGGCACAGACTCCCCACGATGGCTAGAAACGATGACGTGGTGGATTATTTGCCCGAGCCAGGTGAGTTGCTGCCCTGGATGGCGACATTTGGCAATCCCATTCAGCCATTACTGGTCCAGCTAGAGGAGGAAATACCACTGATTTCGCAGGGGGACTTCTTTTCTCAGCTCTCAGGGGTCTCCAGGTTTTACCACGGGCATGACTCAGAAGCTCTCTCCTGGCTCGACGGATCTGGAGTAATAGGGTTAGCTCCGACGCAGACTAGTCCCACTTCTTCCCTCCCGGGCTCTGCGGACTGGTGCAGCTCGTATACACAGCCTTCCGAAGGCTTTTTTTCTCCCATTCAGTGTGGGTTTTCACCCGCTTCGGCTGCGGCAAACCTATCCTTGTCTTTCCCAGACCCTACAGTGTCAGTGTTCTCTCCTTCCCCCCCGAGAGAACAAGGGTTCTTCCATTCGACTTCTCCAGGCAATGGATCAACTGCTACTACAGTAGGTCTTGTAGAATGGGGTTCTCTGGAACAAGGTGCGATGCAAGACCTGTTCTACCCTTATGAGGAGCAAGGGTATCTCTCGGAGCAGTCAACAGCATTAGTGGAGGGGTTTATAACAGCAAATTTACGGCCTTCAAATTCTAGTGAATGTGTCAGAGTCTTTGGTGGGGAGCCTGAGAACAACACATGGTTACTGCAGTTCTAAGGTCACACAAGAGTTTCCGAGTTAAGGCATAGGAAACGGAATAAGTGCATCGGATCTTCCAAGACAAATCTTGATTTTACTCTCGGTGATGATCTAACCCTCTCCGGGGTGGCAGAAATGGTGGACAAAACCCTAGTCGGGAAAGCCTATGGTCGTCAATTTAGTGAGAAGACGCTAAAAGCTTGGGCTGCGACAAATTGAGATGCAACCTACAACCCTCCTCCCAAAATTAGTCGCTTGTCCAGAGGATGGTTCATGCTTATCTTTTCAGAAAAATCTCGGGCTTCAATGGCTCTTCAAAAAAGTTGGTTCATCGACTCTTCTCCGATCCTTTTCAAGCTTTGGAACCCTACCTTCGATGCCGCAAGCGAAAGATTGGACTCCATACCCATCTGGGTAAGGCTGTCGGGACTTCCTCCTCATCTATGGAATGAGAAATGCTTTCAAGCTATTGGGAATCATTTAGGGGAATTTCTAGTTGCAGATATGGGTTTCATTGATTCCAGGGAGATGTCGGTAGCAAGGATTCTAGTGTTATTAAACATCAGAGAAGGGCTAAAGGAATTTCTAAATTTGACAGACTTGGGAAGGACTAGAGTCCAAATCCTAGATTATAAAGGAGTTCCTTTCCGTTGCAGGAGGTGCCATGAGTATGGACACATTGTAAAGGACTGTAAATCCACTATGAAGGAGCGCAGAAATACTCGGTCAACGTCAGAAAACAAAGTGGATGAGAGCTTCCGACCTCTTTGGGCACCAACACTCCCTCTTCGGGGTCATCCATAGGGGGCGTTACTCCAAGTGATCTAGCAGCGTCGCGGATAGTGGAAGCGGAGGCACCAACTACTCAAGAAGATGACTCTTTGGCATTAGTCTCAGCTGGGAGAGGTGTGCCAGCACCAGAACCCTGTTCGGAGGCCTTTCTTCAGTTTTTTATCGATAAGTTGTTGGGTATGCATCTTTCTATTCCTCGCTCAATAAATGGTTTATTTAAAGATTTCAATTTTACCTGTTTGGATAGTGGTCGTTCACCCCAGTTTCTTCACTCCACAATCCTTTTAGCTTTAATCCCTTCCCTCAAGCCCCCCAATTCCCCAGCCACGTGAGGATTCTTCCTCCAAGGAATGAGGACTCAATCATTCGTTATCAACTCTGCAATAGAATTGTCTCTATTCCCATCTCAGATCATAGAGGATTGGGTCCAAATCCAAAGATTCAGAAACCAAAAAAGGGACGAAGTAGAAACTCCCACCTCTTCAAGGCACAATCCAGAGCACTGGTCGACATTGCTTCCGGTAGGAAAAAGTCAATTGTTGGGGCGTTAGAGCAACGAAAACCCCGGTAGGGGTTCCCACATGAAACTCCTTACTTTCAATTGCAGGGGTTTGGCGAGTTCCCCTAAAAAATCTGCACTAAAGAGGTTGGTTCTGGCAAACCAACTGGATTTTGTTCTTTTACAAGAAACTCTAGCAGACGAAGAGACGACTACTAAACTTCTATCTGCCCTCTTACCAGGTTGGTCTTTTGTGGGTCTTGATGCCAGAGGTAGATCGAGGGGTTTAGTCATTGGATGGAGAGCTCGAAGCTCCAAACTTTTAAACTGCTTTCGAATCAGCCTTCGGGGGAGATTTTCTAGTGGAAGGGATTGGGAAGGAGCTCAGACTAGTAAATGTATATGGGCCTCATACAAAACGAAGCACCTTTTGGGTAAACTTGCTTGGTAAAGATCTTTTGAAGAATGATCTACTAATACTAGGGGGAGATCTTAACTTCTCCTTGGGGGAAGCTGAACGTTGGGGCCCCTCAGCACTCCCAGACAACCAAGCAGGTTTCTTCATCCATCTCCTAGTCTCTAATGGATTTATTGATATAGCCCCTGTAAAACTGTTACCCACTTGGAGGAATACGAGGGTAGGGGAGGCTCGTATTGCAAAAAAGTTGGATCGTTTTTTGATCTCTGAACCATTAGCACTGCTTCCTTTACAATTTCGACAATGGATTGGTAGTGGAGGTGAATCAGATCATTCACCAGTTTGGTTTGAAAAGGGAGGAGACCCTCAAAAGACAGCCGCCCCTTTCAAATTCAATTCCTCTTGGTTGAAAGATGAAAGTTTTCAACAGTTGGTCAAGTCAAACTGGAATAACATAAGGGATACAAAAGGCACTCTGACATGTATTCAATTTTCGTCAAATCTCAAAAGAATAAAAAAGATGGCTATATCCCTTGGGCAAAAGCAAAACTGAAAGTAGAGGAACATGAGATCCAAAGCATTGAGGAACAGTTGAGGCACATACAAGAAGACTCAGAGGCAGGATTCATATCAAATTTGGCCCGTGACAATTTAAAAGGCCTGGAAGCCAGGCATAGATTACTGTTGGCGGAACAAGAGAAAACGTGGAGGCTAAAAAGCAAAGCTATTTGGTTAGAAAACGAAGATGAAAATACAAAAAAATTTCAAGCATATGCAAAAGGGAGGAAAGCTGAAAACACCATATGGAGTTTAAAGGACCAGGAGGGCAGATGCATTACTTCATTTGAAGGTCTAGCAAATATGGGCAAAAACCACTTTCAGTCTTTATTCAAAGCAAAGAGGAATGTTAATATCGCAGAAATCATAAAGGTGGCCTTAAATCTCCCAAGCTTTGTGAATGAACAGGGGAACCAAGATTTATTTGTTGAAGTCACAGAAGAGGAGGTCAAAGAAACTCTCCAAAGCTTCCAGAAGGACAAAAGCCCTGGCCCAAATGGATGGACAATAGAATTCTTTAGGGAGTTTTTTAACTTAATTAGAACAGATCTTTTAAAAGTTATTAAGGAATCCCGTATCAATGGTAGAATCCATGTACCCTTCAATACTACTTTTATCGCCCTCATTCCTAAGGTAAATGATCTGCAGACTTTTGATGACTTCAGGCCAATCTCATTGTGTAATTGTATTTACAAAATTATTTCCAAAATCATAGCTCGTCGACTAAAGCCTTTTCTATCGGAGGCCATTTCCAAGGAACAGTTTGGGTTTTTAGAAGGATGACAGATACATGAGGCAATAGGGGTAGCACAAGAAGGCCTACATAGTCTAAAGACTGCAAGATCAAAAGGAGCAATCCTAAAGATTGATCTTTCAAAAGCCTATGATAGAGTAAATTTGGCATACATCTGTCTTCTTCTTACCCACCTCGGATTTCAAGTTCCTTTTATAAAATGGGTGATGGCCTGCATTTCCTTGGTCTCCTTTGCAGTTCTTATCAATGGGGCGGCCTCCCCATTTTTCTTATCAGAAAGGGGTCTGCGACAAGGCTGTCCTTTGTCCCCCCTACTCTTCCTTCTAGTGGCCGAAGGACTGAGTAAAGCTATAGATTCAGCAGCCAGGGCAAGGAATTTTCAAGGAATACTAGTTGCACCTGGATTGAGGATCACTCATCTCTTATTTGTGGATGATGTTCTTATTTTTTGTAATGGGAGAATTGGAGATGCAGAAACGTTGGATAACATTCTATCATGGTTCCGACTGGCCACAGGGATGATAATAAATGAACAAAAATCAACCATCTCTACCTCTGAAATGGATGATGAGGAAATGGCAGTATATCAGAGATTTTTTCCCTTCACTATTCAGGATATCTTGGAAGGGTTAAAATACTTGGGTTTTCAGTTAAAACCGAACAGTTACAGGAAAGAAGATTGGAAATGGTTGATAACTAAATTAGAGAAAAGATTAAATGGATGGAGCTTTAGATGGTTATCTAGAGCAGGTAGGCTCACTCTGACCAAATCCGTTTTGGAAGCCATACCAGTTTATTGGATGTCACTAGCATGGATCCCAAAAGGAGTGTTAGAAAAAATCAGAAGGATTTGTGCACGTTTCATTTGGTCTGGGACTGGAGATAAGTATACTCAGCCATGGGCTAAATGGGAAAATATAGCAATGCCAAAAGCGTTGGGAGGTTGGGGGCTCAAAAACATCTTCTTGTTCTTGAAGGCCCTTGCAACAAAAGCTTGTTGCAGACTCATTTCAGCATCTAGTCTGTGGTCTCTTGTAGTCTCACAAAAATATATTTCCCCAACCTCAATTGAAGATTGGATTAGAAACCCAAACAAATCTGCAACAAATGGTTCGATTATTTGGAAACCGATGATCTCCTCTTTCCCAGTGGTCAGGGACAGTCTAGCATGGAGGGTGGGTAAAGGCTTGTTGCAGACTCATTTCAGCATCCGGTCTATGGTCTCTTGTAGTCTCACAAAAATATATTTCCCCAACCTCAATTGAAGATTGGATTAGAAACCCAAACAAATATGCAACAAATGGTTCGATTATTTGGAAACCGATGATCTCTTTCCCAGTGGTCGGGGACAGTCTAGCATGGAGGGTGGGTAAAGGAAATCATCTCCGAATTAGAGTTGATCCTTGGCCGGGGTGTGGGATCTCTCATATTCTTCCGGAAGACCTAATTGACCAGCGTCACAGGCAAGGTATCTTCTTCCTCTCTTAGCTAGTTGATCCTCTTTCAACAAATTTATGGAATCAAGGAAGGAAAAATGATATTTTGCTTGGATTAAATGGGATACATGCAGATCTGATGAGAAACTACATTATAGCACTTAGAAGAGGACACATCAGACTCACAGACAGGGAAGATGAATTATTATGGCAGAAAGATCCCATAGGCTACTATACTCCAAAAGCAGGTTACATAGCTCTGAATGTAGACCCCTTACAACAAAATCCCAAATGGCGGTGGAAGGGCCTTTGGAAGATGAAATGCCCTCAAAAAGCCAAAATATTTATGCGGGCAGCCTTGAACAATCAAATTCCAACTTGGGAAGTTTTGATTAAGCGTCAGATAGAAGGTCCAGGAAGATGCACTCTTTGTAAAAATGCAAATGAATCCACCTTCCATATTCTCATCCAAGGCTGCGGGGGAGCACCCCCCCCCCCCTCGATCCCGCTCCCGAATCGTGCTCTGAAGGGGAGTGTTCAGGGAGCGCGCTCCCTGAACGCTCCCTTTCGTGAGCGTTTTTTAGGGAGCACGATTCCTCATGAAAATATGTGCTCCCTGGTTTTTTAGGGAGCATTCGCTCCCTGGACGCTCCCTGAGCGCTCCCAAGGGAAAAAAACACTCCTCAAAATGCTCCCTGAGCCCACGCGCGTGAGGAAGAAATTCGTTTTTTTTTGTTTTTTTGGGAAATGACTTATGGGAAAGGTAGCCTAGGGTTAGCTAAGAGGTCAAAACACTCTTTCACTCCCATTTCTCTCATTCTATTTCTCATTTCATCCATTTCTTTGCTAAGAGGGTTTTGACTCTTGAGAGGGTTCTTGCTAGATCTTGAGGAGATTGAAGGCTACCATTTGTGAGAGCTTGGAAGGGAGATTGAAGGCTACCATAGTCATATTCAACCACCATTGGAGAGCTAAAGAGGTAGGCTCTTGGTGCCCATTTTTCTTTCTTGTTTTGTTTTTTTTTTTAATGCATGTGTTGTAAACTAGTTTCTTCTCCTACTCTTTCCCATTTTTTGTCCATCATTCTATTGCAAGTAGCAACTTATTATCAAGGGCCAAGGTTCAACATTCATGATTTTGATGTCAATGTGGTGTGCCATTTTGGTTCCATTTTTTATTATAATGATGGTGGTGGGAGGTTCACGTAGGCCTCCGCCTACCCATGATAGTGATGAAGAAATAGAAGTGGACAGCACATACCAAGGAGAGGAGGAAGGAATGGAAGGGGATGGAGACAATGAAAATGACAGTGATGGTCAAGATCCCCAAAAATCCAAAGACAGGTACACACCTCTATGGAAGTATGTCACTAAGCTTAGTGGAGGGAAAGGGGGTGGAACAAGGAAATTTATATGCCACCATTGTCATAAAGACTACACAGGTTCCTATACCCGTGTGAGAAAGCATCTATGTGGGGCTATGTACTGGGATGAAGGTAAGAATATAGGAATCAAAACCTGTGTGATTATCGATTCCAAAGATAGACTTAAATACCAAAGGGAAGAGGAGGTAGCACGAAACAAAGCCAAAGGACCAAGGGGTGAACCTAAGAATGCAGGAAGAATGTTCAGTGGTCAAAGTGCATCCCCCCATGCTAGTGCATTCTCGCCTTCGTCTTCACCTAGAACACTATCAGAATTCCTTGACCAAGGTTGTAGAGATGATGTGGATGCAAAAGCTTACAGGTTTCTATATGCATGTGGTATACCATTCAATGTTCTTCTCTCACCATATTGGTATGAAATGGTCCAAGCCATCAATGGTGCCCCTAAAGGTTATAGGAGCCCCAGGTATGACAAAGCTAGAACCGTGGGACTTGACAGGGAAAGAGCCAAAATCCAAGGTGCTCTAGGAAAATTTACAAATGAGTGGAACCTAAAT
>ML776775.1:865473-923750 GCA_009831015.1 Picea engelmannii
ATGTTATATATATATATATATATATATATATATATATATATATATGCATCAAAATATATATTTTTTATGTGTTATATAAAAAACGCTCCCGCTCCCAGAGATTTTTGAAAATCTGCGCTTCCCGCTCCCGCTCCCGAAGATTTTTGAAAATCTGCGCTTCCCGCCCCCGCTCCGCGCTCCCAACAGCCTTGTTCTCATCACATGTCCTTTCACCAAGAAAGTTTGGTCAGAAACATCCAATAGTCTCAGACAAAATTGCATATGGTTCGAAGATTCTTTGGAGTTGGCTTGAAAGAACTAGACAGGTGACCCAAGAAATAAGGAGATTAAATCTCTCCCTCTCCTTTTAAGCTGGGGAATCTGGCTAGCAAGGAACGCAGGAATTTCCAAGGAAAAAGCTTCAATCCCAGAAGTAATCGTAGCACAAAGTCTTTCAATCCTTTCTCATTTCCCCCAGTCCAAAGATGCACCAGCAATACGGGTAAGGCAACAAGAGGTTATAGACTCAGCAAAACCTTGGGCGTTTTTTGATGGAGCCTCTCAAAGATATATCTGTGGAAGAGAAGCAGTTCTACATTTATCAAACAGCCACAGTTTTCATCTAAAAATGGGATTGGGAAGGGGGACAAACAACTACGTTGAACTCATGTCACTGAAGCTCCTACCTCTTTTCACCAGAGAAAAAGGAATACAACTACTTCAAATTTTTGGGGACTCTATGAATGTTATTAATTGGACAAGAAAACATCAAACCTATCACAGTATTTTTCTTTGCCCTATTCTGGAGGAAATATTTAGACTGTTGGACACTTTTGATACTGTGGTTATATCTCATGTATACAGGGACGGGAACTTGGTAGCAGATTCACTATCCAAAGAGGGATTGCAGCTCTTGCAGGGACAATGGCACATCATTGAAACAAAAGGGGAAGACACAAATGCTTTTTATCACAGGCCCTTTATAGATGATCAAGGGCACTTGCAGGACTGAAGACATTTTGACATATAAAAATCCTCTTAAAAGAAGTTTTAACCAAGCGCTTCCTCTCACTATTCTGGCCTCTTCAGGGATACTTTTGTCCTTTTTTTCTGCACAAGCATTTTGTAAATAAAGATCATGGTTCAAACAGCACTACTGTGGTTGGACTCTTTGGATAGATATCAAATATCAACATAGGGTCGACAGTAACCACAAAAGTGGTGGTTTTTACTTGTATATATAGCACTCATATTATGATTATAGTATCTGTTCACCTTGTTTTGGGTGAGATTTTGTATTTTGCAATGATAGTCATGGCAAAGCGGGCTTTCAACAGCCAAGTACTTTCACAATCTCTTACACACACTTTTTGGTGTGTTGTGCTCCGGAAGCACCTACAAAATGTAATTTTGTCTCTTTCAAGGAATAAAATTACGCTTTTTCTGTGGAAAAAAAAAAAAAAAAAAAACTTTTCTTGAATATATAAATTCATAGTATGTATACAAATCTAAACTCGTCAAGCTCATGTTAAGCAATAATCACTTTACAGACCATAAACAAGTTTTTACCTTGATGCAAAAGAAGACCTTAGAGTTTAAAAGGTTACTAGCAGATTCTCAAATCTTAAGGCTATTAAATCCACTGAAAATTTCTAAACAAATGCCTTCTAAAAATGCAATTCTATCTAAACTATAAATTTCAAAGTAATAATCCAAAAAGCTCAGAGCCAATAGCAAGGTGACTCCATGTATAGGGATCTTGTTACAAACCTTCTCAAAAGTATTTATTTTCTTCAGTGCTAAAATTCGATGAGTTGGTATATGAATAGCCTTTTGGACAACACTGCTTGCACCACGCCCAATGACACCAAATATGCACATCTCATGCGAAGCACACTGATATGTTTTCTCATTGCTATCATATTCATCAATAACTCCTGAAGTGCGCTTTTGTAAACCAAGTTCATTAATATTATATTCTCCACATGAATTACTCAGCAAGTGCAATGTTCCACCTGCCGTAACCTAAAAAATATATTTTTTTCATCAGTACATATGTAGAAGATACTTACACAGCTTCAACAACGGACAACATTATTGATTTATAGATAACAATGCCTACTGGGTTCTAATTAAATTTCAGTAAAAGTGGATTGTGTCACTAACCTGAGGCAATATTAGTAGCATTTAATAGATAGCCATCTACGGTGAATGGCTCTAAGAATAAAAACCCATGCTCAACAAATTTCTTTTGAAATGCACGAGAAAATATTGCAACATTATAAGGACTAAGGACCACTCATTGCCTCTCTTGAATATGCGAGAAAACATTGCAACATTATACCGACTAAGAACTACTCATTGGCTTTAACAGAATGCCAGCGCAAAGATAGTTCAGCTCTTATTGTATTGCACCGAGAGAAGTGAAGTGCACTCTACAGCCCCAAGTGGAAGAGCTGTGTCGTGTCCATGGGAGGGTAATGCTAATAAACCGAAATAATTGCAACAAGAGAAACGAGGTGCACTCTACAACCCAGGTGGAAGAGATGTGTCACATCTATGGGTGGGTTACGCTAATAAACCAAAATAAGAAGAATGTAAAAAATGAGGTCCATGAGGTGTTTTCTACAGCCCAGGCGAGGTAGATGTGTCACGATTGTATGTAAGGCTGTCAGCCAAAATAATAATAAAAAAATACAGAGTAATTCAACATCAGCTTGATAAATTTTTAAAAAATAGAATATCAAATCTATATATATGCCAGCCTAGATACATCTTAACCCTGGATCTCTCAAGCTCCAAGAGGGATCAAATCCCTAGAGGTGCAAACCTTTCCTGAAGTATTTGCACTCTAAAAAAGTTTTCACTGCAAGAGATTTGATCCCGAGTTAAGATGGATCATAAAAATTAAAAACCAAAAGACCATTACTACCAAATATATAAAATATTTATAAAAAAAAAACTAGCATAGAATCATCTGAACCTAGATTTTTAAGCAACTAAAGGTTTATACCTGCTTCTTTAATCCCTCTTGGTGTTTAATAGATACTGGGTAATGATGGATCTCTGCTAATAGTATTGCCACTGCAAGAAACCCTATATTAGATTGTCATAAACTCTTGTGTGTTAACCAAGGCAAACTGCCTTGAAATGCTTGCTAGAATGCAGTATATTGGATGAGAGTATGAGCAGGTGTACTGAGGCGTTTCCCCTGCTGGTTAGGGAAGCAGAACAGTCAGAAAACCTATTTCACCCTGGCTTTCCATGGAGTCGTAATGGGGCCAATTTTACTTTTATTTTTCTAGGACATGTTGCTGATAGTAATTTACAGTTGTCCTCCCGCTAAGATGTCGTGCTCTGACAGGCGTTTCTATGCCATCAAAATCACACAGGACATGCACGGACCTCATCCACACTCAATGAGGAGGTTTTGAACCTGCATCTCCACGTAAATACAATCCAGATCACCTCACTGCTTGCCGTTCCACCCCACACACCCCCGTGGGCAATGGCGCGCAGTCAAATAAAGAGAGATCAAACTAGGATGACAGGTACTTCAAGTTCGTGTTCATTCAGAAAAATCAAACAATTTCATTTAAACTTCATTAGAGATGTCCGAATTCAATGCAAAAGTAGCATCTTATTAATCATAATCCAGGTTAGCTACCAGGAAGTGCAAAGTTGGTTTAACTCGATTTCATAGTGCAGAACTACAAAAAACACAGACAGGCGAATTTATAAAAATCGCCAGGTTTCAACCATATTATGAACCTTAAAAAACATAATCAAATTTCAACAATAATATGAATCTTACAAAATAAGTTTGCAATATAACCCCAGAGCATAAAAGAAAACATTTACAGTGCAAATTAACCCCAGAGCATAAATGAAAACATTTGCAGTGTAATTTAACCCGCCTCCCACTCGAGATTTGAACCCTTGCCAATTGGACAAAAAGCTAGCGACCCTCTTCACTGTTACCTCTATGTCCTACGAACTCGATTCCCGTGCATTTGATTTGGGTTTAAATAAAAATGGAATTCGATTGGAAGAAATACCTTATATGAAGTACAGGAATCAACAGATATGTCAGGTCGGAAACTATGACTGGAATTGAATAGTGGCCCCAGCTTCTTCCTCATGTTTTCCATGGTTACCGGATGCCTTTTCTCTTTCTGGTTTTTTCTTACAGTCAAAACCCTCCCTCCTTCCCTTCACTCGTCTGCTGCACTTACCAAGCTTCCACAATGCGAGAGAATTTTGTATTGCAGAGCCTCGTTCTCATTTTTCTTCAGACATGGAGGAGCACCCGCTGCGGAATTGAATTGAATTGGAGAAGAGATATCATCGGGATCATCCTAAGTAACTATAACGTCTCGCAATCTAGTGTAATTTCCCTCGTTATTAATTAATTAATAATAAATCTGATTATTATTAGCAACTCGGCTTTAATCGAAGGGCTTGAGATGTCGAACGTGGCAGGCAGTCGCAACCCGATTTCATCCCGTGTTCACATCTGCTGTTTTGACAGCTGGCGTATCTTGATTCTCTCAAGTGGTTTTGTTGAATGAAAGAAAGAAAGAAATTATTTTAACGTCTACAATGTTAACAATAACGTGGTTTTGTTGAATGAAAGAAAGAAAGAAATTATTTTAACGTCTACAATGTTAACAATAGCATAACAATAGCATATAGGATAGACTGCCTCACACTAATTTCTGCGTTTCAGCCATTTTTTTCTTCAACTTGATGATGAGTTTCCTCAATTTCTCCAGTGTTTTCTTGTTGAATAAATTATTCCAAGAACTAGTTGTCAAGATATTTACATAGCTTTTTTTTCGACCGTGACCTAGCCCTCTGCGCCCTCGAGCTGCCTCCTGCGGCCTCCCTGCCTGGCAGCCCCTGCTGATGGGCCTCCACGAACCCGGCCTCCCTGCCTGGCAGCCTCTGCTGCTGGGACTCCACGAACCCATCCTCCCTGCCTGGCAGCGCCTGCTCTAGGCCCCCCCCTCTATGCTGAGTAACCGGCCCTGCAGCGCCTGGGACTGTGCTGCGTTCAGTAAGTTCGCCCTCAGGGGACTCGGAGACAATGGACCCTCCCCTGCCCCCTCCTCCGGAAGTGGCTGCGTTCAAAGCAATGATTGAATCGTCTTCCAAGCGCCAGCCTTCTACCAGTCAGCAAAAGTTTGTTAAAAGGATGGACTCCATACCATCGGTAGCACTCCCTGAAGAAGAAACCTGCAGAGCAGCTCTAAATCTAGCAGAGAAAGGTCTCATAGGACAGTTCACGGGCCTCTGGCCCTCGCCTAAGTCGGTAGAGGAGTGGACTCAAAGGAATTGGAAGTCGTTAATCAAGGAAGGAATCAAGAGCTATTTTGTAGGCAAAGGTTTCTTTGTCTTCGTCTTTGAAAGTGTAGAGGATAGAAGCCTCATCTTCATAAACGGACCTTATTTCATGGGCCCCCAAGGACTATACCTTAACAAATGGTCGCCAGACTTCGATCCAGCTCAGGATGTTCCATCTGCTGTTCCGGTGTGGGTGCGGCTTCCCCATCTCCCCCTCCACTGCTGGAATCCGAAGGCTCTCCAAATTATTGGCAATGGATTAGGAAAATACATCGATCATGCTGCAAGAAAAGATCAATATTCATGTGCACGTATCTGTGTCGAAGTCGATCTGGAGGAGGGCCTGCCGGAAGCCATCAAGCTAACAGTTGCAGGATGGATGCACGTTCAAGAACTGGATTACGAACAACTCCCTTTCAAATGCAGGCACTGCCATGGCTATGGGCACTTCGCCAAACATTGCAAGAAAAAGGTTGAAGATCAGTCAGACAATCAGATTGGAGAGCAATGGACCCTAATTCAAAAAATCAACAACCAAAAAAAAAGTAAAGGAAAAGGCAAGTCGAACGAGGGACCAAGCAGATCCAATCTCATCCAAGAAAATAGCTCAAATAATAAAGAATCCAGTCAGATCCAGCCCTCCACAACATCCCCAGAGAAATTGGAACAAAGTGCTCCTCCTAACTCGAACAAAGAAGATGAGGAAATGGCTCACCTGGAAGTCCCGCAGGGAAGCCCTTCAAATCCCTCATACGCAGAGGTTACAAGGAAAAAACCAGTTGAAAGTTCCGACTCCTCGGAGGAGGAAAATTTTGAGCAGCCCACAAGAAAAGTAGGTAGGAAATCCCGTAGAGAAGCAAGGGAAGAGGAGGCGGAAAGGCTCAAAATCCAAGGAAGCCAGCCCACTCTTGAGATGTCTATTGGGAGAAACTCCAGAAACAGGCCCCCCAAGGGAGGCTCCCATCCCACCGCTGGTAAATAATGCGCCTTGTCTCATGGAACTGCAGAGGTCTGGGTAATCCCATGAAAGCAGACGCAGTTAAGGATTTGCTCAAAACATAACCCTCAGACATTCTCATGATCCAAGAGACTAAGATAGAGGGGAAAGCCCTCCTAGACATCAGCAAGAAGAAATGGAAAAAAAGCGAAGGTATAGCAGTCAACTCAAGAGGCTCATCAGGAGGGCTTGCAACTCTATGGACTGAAGAGCTTTTTCATCTGACCAAATCTCATGAAACTCAGCACTGGATCTACACGGAGCTAACACACTGTTCAAGTAAGCTGACCATATCCCTCTTTAATCTTTATGTACCTGTCTTGTATTCTAAAAAGAGAGTTTGCTGGAACACTCTTAATGACTTCTTAGAACAGCATTTCCCTAGCAACGTCATTCTTGCTGGGGATTTAAACATTGTCTTAAAACCCAAAGAAAAAAGGGGAGGAATTGATAGCAGAGACACAATGCTTCCCATGGTTGAAACCCTCATTCAGCAATGGAATCTTCTTGATTTCAGTCCGGCCAATGGGCTCTACACATGGACAAATAACAGAGTGGGAGCGGAACATATATCAGCCCGCCTGGACAGATTTCTTGTCCAAGACACTTTGATGATGAGCAAGAAAATAATCATCACCAAAATTCTGCCGAAATTGACCTCTGATCACAAACCAGTTCAGCTAATTCTGGAAGATGAAGAAGATCTTGGCCCAATCCCCTTTCGATTCAGCCCCCTTTGGATTGAAAAGGACGGATTCATTGATACAGTGAAAGCAGCATGGGGCAAATCCTTCTCAGGGTCCTCCAGCTATGTGTGGGAACAAAAACTCAAAGCCACTAAGCAAGCATTGAAGAGCTGGATAAAGAATCCAACTCCAAACCCAACCAGTCAAAGAAAAGAAATTGTCCAGACTTTAGAAACATTGCAGACTGAAATGGAAACCAGAGAAATCACTCCACTGCTGCTCAATGAAGAAGTTAAAGTTCAATGCTCTTCTTTCCGATCTTTCCGAATGGAGGAAGAATACTGGAGAATCAAGTCCCGAAGTTTGTGGTTGAAGGCAGGCGATCGCAACACCTCCTTCTTCCATCGCCAATATAGAGTTAGACTCTCAAAAAACCATATCTCTGAAATTACAACAGCAGAGGGGCAGATCTATAAAGGTTTCAGCCAGATAAAAGAGGCAGCAGAAACTCATTACAAACAGCTCTACTCTGCAGACCCCCAAAGCAACGAGGAAGACACTTCTGACCTCCTTGCTAACATCCCCCTCTTGATTAGCCCTGAAGACAATGCCATTCTCACAAAGCCCTTCACCGAAGAAGAAATCATAAAAGTCATATGGTCTATGGAATCGAACAAGGCCCCTGGGCCTGATGGATTCTCTATTCTTTTCTACAAAACCTGCTGGGACATCATCAAAGCTGACCTATTAAAGATGGTAAAAGGATTTATGAAAAAAGCCAAAGTAGGAGGAGGAACCAATTCCACCTATCTCGCCCTAATCCCTAAAGAAACCAATCCGGAAACCTTCGCCAGATTCAGGCCTATATCGCTGTGCAATGCCTCCTACAAAATTTTGGCAAAGCTTCTTGCTAACAGGATCAAACCATTGCTCAACAGGCTGATTTCTAGCAATCAAGGTGGCTTCGTAGAAGGCAGGCATATTCTGGATAATGTCATCCAAGTCCAAGAGATAATACACTCAAGCAAGCAGCGAAACGAAAAAGGCATGTTAATAAAACTCGACATGGCCAATGCCTTCGACCGAGTCAACCGAGTTTTTCTCTACAAAGTCCTACATTCCTATGGCTTCTCCTCTCATTTCGTTAACCTCATCTCAACTTGCACCGACAATCCCTGGATTGCCCCTCTCATAAATGATCGTCCCTCCTCCTTTTTTCAAGCCCAAAGAGGCCTCAGGCAAGGATGCTCGCTCTCTCCCTTCCTGTACATCCTGATGGCGGATTCCCTCAGTAGAAAGTTAACCGCTGAACAAGTCGTAGGCTCCCTTCCAGGACTAAAACCTTCCACTTCCTCTCCAGCCCAGAACCACGCTCTGTTTGTTGATGACTCTCTCCTCTTGGGAGGCGCCTCTGTTCAAATAGCCAAGGAATTTGACTCAGTCCTAAAACGATATTGCAGGGTCTCTGGTGCCTCATTTAATGAAAGGAAAAGTGCAATTTATGGGTGGAACATTGGACAGCAAGAACTCACAGGCATCTCCATCATCCTCGGCTTCACAGGGCATGCCCAATGGGAGAAGATTAACTACCTCGGCCTTCCCATTACTAACTGTTGCAACAAGAGATCGATGTGGACAGGTATCATCAGCAAAATAAAATCGAAAATCTCTGCATGGGGAGGTTATTGGCTCACCAAGGGAGGAAAGGTCGTCCTGATTAAGGCGGTGCTATCAACGCTCCCGATTTATCAAGCAGCTTTCATTCTCGCCCCAAAAAACGTGACCGACCAAATCTCCAAGCTGCTCCGCGATTTCCTTTGGCAGGGGGGAAAGGGAATCATCAAAAATACCACCTGGTCAAATGGGAAACGGTCAAGCGTTCAACTTCTGAGGGAGGCCTTCAAATCCGCGACCCTGCAATCGTAAATCTGGCGTTTGGAGGTAAAATCGCGTGGAACCTCTTCATAAACCCCAAGCATCCGGTCAGCGCAATTCTGAAGGTGAAGTATGCCCACAACGTCCAGTCCAGAGATCTACAAGAAAGTCACACTCGCCATAGCACACAGGTATGGAGATTATGCAATAAAAGCTTAAATTTTATCAAAGGAAAGGCGTACAAGATCCCAGGAAATGGAAAGCACATTAACCTGTGGAAAGACCGTATTATGGATCGAGAACCCCTTGAAGATAATGATGAAATCACTGAACTGAGAGAGTGGCTGGAACGTGCAGGGATAAATAGTGTCTATGCTTTATCCAAATGGGACAGTCATGAAGACTGGAAAGGGTGGGACTTTTTCGGAGTTCCATATCGCCTAAAACATAAAAAACGCATGCTAGAAGAGCTGTTGGAAGAAGCGGCACCAGTGAACAGAAAAATGAAAGATAGCTGGGGGTGGGGAAAATCAGGAAACTACACAGTAACAGAAGCCTACAATGCTCTACAACCAGTTAGGAATTGCAGCAAACCTCCGGAATATTGGAGGAAAGTTTGGGATCCGCTAGCATTACCCAAGGTTAACTTCTTCTTTTGGACTCTGGTCCATAACAAGTTGTTAACGGGAGACAATCTGGAAAAAAAAAGCATAGCTGGGCCGCATAGATGCGAACTGTGCAGGAGCAGCTTAGAAACAGCTAAGCATCTCTTCTTGGACTGCAACTTTGCCAAAGAAGTGTGGAGTCTCACTCTTCTCGATTTAAAAATCACAGTCCCTCAATTTCAATCTGTAGCAGATTTATTTGAAGCCTGGAATCAAAGCTACCCAAAAAAAATCCCCTGCAAATCACTCTGGAGAAAAGTTTGGAATGCCACCCCTAAATTTGTTTGCTGGCAGATCTGGCTGACCCGGAATGACCTGATTTTCAATGAGAAGCAACAAGACCCCCTTTCGGCAACAGCAAAGGCCAAAGCCTTCCTTCTGGAAGCGTCTAAACATCACTCTTCAAATTGTGCTTTGTTGCTCCCTGAAGAAGAGAGGTGGTTGGGCCCACTTTCTCCCCTCCCTCGGAAGCAGCTATCAGCCCCTCAAGCAGTGAACCCGGTCTGGAGGAAAAGAGACTTCGAAGCTAACATCCAGGAATGGTGGAGAAATCAAAAAATTGCCACGATCTTCTTCGACGGAGCCTCCAAAGGCAACCCTGGGACAGCAGGAGCAGGAGGAGTCTTATTCGCCCCGGATGGGGCAAGAACGGACAGTTTCAGCTGGGGCCTCGGACATAAAACCAACAACCAAGCAGAGATACTAGGCCTGCTCAAAGCCTGCCAAATAACCAGAGACAGAGGATATAAAAACTTCCAAGCCTTTGGAGACTCAGAGATTCTAATAAAACATTTAAACTCGGACAAATCGTTCATCAATGCAAGTCTCAACAAAACTTTGAGCAGATTAAATAGAATCCTGCACGACTTTGACTCCTACAAATTCTACCACATTCTCAGAAACTTGAACAGTGAAGCAGATCTATTGGCGAACAAAGGTTGTACTCTCGGGAAAGGGCAGCTCCTCCTAAATGACGAAACATCATACCATCCTTGTAACTCTTGAGTAATCTGCGTTAGGAATTAGTACAAGAACCAGAATTAGAAGCTTTGTAATGCTGGCTGCCTTGGCGCATGTCCATTTTCCTCTCCAATAAATAAAATATACCCGTTACAGTTAAAAAAAAAAAGATATTTACATAGCTGTCTCTATTGTCTTTGAAGGCTTCATACTCAAAAATGAAATGTTTTTATGTTTCCACCTTTTCCTAGGTGTAAAACATACACACCCTTTCTTCCCGAGCTTCCTTTGGTCTTTTCCAACTCCAGGTTTCACAACGAAGTTGATGGGAATTGGTTCTTAATTGAGCAATAAGCATTTAAATGGGTTCTTAATTGAACAATGTTTAAATTTTTATTGTTTATTATATTCTGAGTGAATTAGAAGAGAAGATCATACATTAATTTATATAGACAAATTAGTATAACTATACATTCATTTACAATTAGTATAAATCTACTTTAATTCAATTTGGTTTTGTTTTAAGATTAGGGGGGTTTTGTAATTGGACAAAGTAACTTGGGATAGGTTTGGGATTATATCAACTTGTTGCCACTATATTTCATAGGATGTATGCAACAACTCGCAAGTGTAATTGGACAAAGTAATTAAGGTTAGGTTTAGAATTAAACTAATTAGCTACCATTATACCTCCTAAGATGTATGCAGCAGCTCACACGTCACATGTATCAGTGTCTTGTGACCCAACTTAGGGTCAAGATCTCGAGAGGTTCGTATCAAAAAGGGTACTTACTCTTTCAACAAAGTCAATTCGGGCCAACATGTCACTATAGGATTTGAACCTATGTGGGAAGGTTAACAAACTCACTTCCCAAGAATCAAGCTCAACTAGTGGCTACCAATGTTTGTTGGACATTTGGTTAGTTATATTCCTGGTTTAAATCCCCTAGGGTTATGCACGCTAGTCTATGCCTACAGGGTTGTTAAGGATGACATTCATAAATGTGAGGAAGCATCCCTTGGGTTTCCTATGAGATTTTCCTTTGAAAAAAAAAATCTCTCTTAACTCAAGATCTTTTTAAGTATTGAAATATTTGCATCTCAATTTCTTTATAATCCCTCTTGGTGCTTAACATCTAGAGTTAAAATTGATTTATATTGAAAATAATGACAACCTCTAGAGAAGAAACCTTGAAAGTTATCAATGATGTAGCATGTTGAATGATAAAACCAATAACATCACCACAAATGTCCAATTCTCCTCATAAAAATTGTGATGTGGATACAACTTCAATGCTTTCTTCTTTCTTCTTTTTATAAAGTGTCACGATTAAAAACCCCTCCGTATACTTAAAGTTATCATAAATTAAAAAATTCAAATCTAGAAAAATATAACTCAATGTCCTATTTGTTATTAAAATAAAAAGGGGAAAAATAAAAAATCCATAAGTTATTCACCACCACACCCAAACACTTCACAATGTATATCTTTAGAAGTTGTCCATAAAATCAAAATCAAGTAATCTCACCCATGTATTTGTAATCTTTGCTAAGTCTCAATGTTACAAAATGAATATCTAATTTTAATTTTAAGCGGTAGGAGATAACTTATTTATATATATATTTTTTACACTTTTCAAAATTATAAATTAAATTTAATAAAAAAAAAAAATGAATATTAAATATTGATTTTAACTTTATATGATAAAATAATTTTATACATAAATTATTTTTTTAATAATTCAATTTATTATATTTAAGTCGAAAGGCGTACACCTATTGACAATGGGCACAATTAATGATCTTTTAACCTTATTTAACCTTAAACCTGGGCACAATTAATGATCTTTTAACCTTATTTAACCTTAAACCCTAATATGATGGCTATGCATTGAAGATGCTGGCATATTCTTAGTCGTCCTCCAAAATCAATGGGTCAGATTTATTGTTCATAACTTTCTTGCATTTATCAAGGCATCCGTTAACATGTTTACTTTTTAACATTTACCTAATCACATTAAAAAATTACTGTAAAGATATGTAATTGTCACGTTTAAATGATTAAGTAGGATTAAACCATGCAGCCAAACGTTTCATATTACCACACACGTTTTATATTGGGGACACACGTTCTCAACCAATACCTTTTAGCGTTCTCAACCGCGAGTTAGCGATTGTGCTAGTTTTATTTATCAAATAAACTAAGAACAACTACATTAAGAGTGCTCTCTTCTTTCATCTTCTTGTTTGACATAATGTTTATAACAATGTTTTTTTCATATTATCTTTTGGTTCTATCATATATCTTGTGTATTTTTGGTTGTGGATTTTTTAATAATAATTTTTAAATTTAATTAAGTAATTTGTGTATTTTTGGTTGTGGATTTTTTAATAATAATTTTAAAATTTAATTAAGTAATTTATATTTAGGTTTAAGAATCAACATATAAATACATCATCTACTTGGCTCTATATATACATATAGTGTTTTGGAAGAGTGTTATTTGATTTTAAATAAAATTAACCTTAATATATCCCTAATTTACTTAACATTTTTGTAATCCCTTATCGATATTCTTAGCTCTTATCATTCCTTCTAGACCTCACATTTGTCTTCATTAACCTTGACATGTTTTTTATATGATGAAACCTTAATTAAACTTTAATTAAACTTAATCCCATGCACCTAATTAGATTCCTCTTACATATGGGCCCTCAAAATGTCCATGTCCCCAATCACACATTTACATTGTCTCTATACATTATAAAGAGGTTTTAAGATGAGAATGTGACTTGTCATTATGAATTACTATGTAACCTAACCAACCATGTTTATCAATTAAATGGCCTATGGTGTTGTTGGTATTAGTTTTTTGTTGTCCTATAGAGTGGATGAGGTTATACATAGTTAAAGTATGAATGCTACAATAAAGGCTTTTTGTAAGGTTGATGGTGTTGTATGATCTTTTCCAATTTCTAGTTTTTTTATTCCGACTTCCATGTTCTTCTTTGTATACATATACAGTGCGTCCCATGTGTTGAAGTTTGTGATAGTCTTTTGTCACTGAAAAGAATATACAATGTTCATTGGTAATAAGTGAAAGCGATTGGACGTTTATTATTATTAGTATTATTGGTTACGGGTTGATCTAGCATATAGAAAGGTTATCAAAAGACTAGGTTCTAAAATGAGAATGTCATATTGTGCAACTAAAAGTGTTAACATAGGGTAACAAAACAATATGGTAATATTTTAGTCGTGGAGTGATATAGAGGATTAGGATATTGCTAAAATAAATAAATAAATTTAGTGTTGACAAAGAAAATGAGAAAGTAGAGATCAAGGTATATAGAGTGTGAGATGAAGTTAATGGCTATTTTTTGGTCAATTCCTTGCTTTGTATCTCTTGATGAAGCTTGAATTCTACCATGGGAGCTTTCTAGTGGTCTTCAAACATTGTGTTAAGGCTTGACTCCAGTGCAAGTGTGATTTATAGATTGAATGGAGAGTTCTTGTAATGGATATAAAGCTTCGGTATTCAATGTACCTCTAACATCAACATAGAGGTCGTTTGACATAGACTAATTATATGTGTTGCAAGTAACAAGCATGAACAAAGTTTCTAAGCTTTAAATCGATGTTTTTTTAGTGGTTGCTCCTCAATTGTCGCTTGAATGTGTTCATCGAAGAATTTTTTACAAAGAATACTATTGTATGTTGTAGATAGTAAACATAATAAGAGTTTTTAATCTTCACTTAAACCTTCAATTCAAACTTTGATCCATATTATCTCAAATACAAAATTTTCAATTCACATCCTTTTACATATGTAACTAATCTACAGATAACATAGTTTCTTCATTCAATAAGATAGTACATGCTTTGTCAATATAGTTGGAAAGTTTGGTGATATCCTTGGACGTTTTAGGAGACAGTACATAAGAATTACTGTGAGGAGAGGAACATTGTGTTTTGTTCAGAACTGAATGTAGAAAATGAGCAGTCTCTTAAAGGACGAAAATATGTATATTCACAAATGGAATATCTTTCTCGAAAAAGAAAACAAAAAACATACTTTCTTCAACACTAATTTAATTTCCAAGTTAACAACTCTAAATGAGAGATGAGTCACTAACTAAAAAGATCATATTGATTTATCAATCTGGGGTTTATAGTGTGGCCCATTTCTCTTATAATCTATCATAAAGGAGTTGGGATGGCTATTGGAAAAACTAATAGTTGCATTGGTAGGAGTGGTCAAGGTCAATTCCTAACCTACTATGAAAAAAATTGAAAATCACGAAAAGGAAAAGGAGAAGAAAGAGGACCCTCGCTAAAGCATTGCACTACTCAAGCTCAAACAACATTTAACATTAAAATTGAAAAGAAAGTAAAACAATATGATTTCCTAAGTGAATAGGTACACAAACAACCATTTCTTCAAATTTATCGATGGTAAATAAATTTAAAATAAAATCTAATGATCACGATCTCAAACCTTACAATGCTACTTCCATGTGTTAGTGCCTAAGTTAGAAGAGCTCTCCATTTGCAGGAAAGGAGATGAGCATTCATTCAAATGAGATAACTATGCTATAGTGAAGGAAAGGAGCATTCATTCAATGAGAGCTTACTATGCGATGGTTTACAATTTAATGATAAGAGAAATAACACATTGATCAAGACAATGCTTAAAACCAATCAAGTAGTGTGTCAAATAAACATAATAAGAGTTTTTAATCTTCACTTAAACCTTCAATTCAATCTTGGATCCATATTTATCTCAAATACAAAATTTTCAATTCACATCCTTTTACATATGTAACTAATCTACAAATAACATTCTTTCTTCATTCAACAAGATAGTACAGACTTTGTCAGTTGGAAAGTTTGGTGATATCCTTGGACATTTTAGGAGATAGTATAGAAGAAGTATTGTGAGGAGAGGAACATTATGTTTTGTTCATAACATAATGTAGAAATGAGCAGTCTCTCAAAGGATGGAAATATGTATATTCACAAATGGAATATGTTTCTCGAAAAAATTATTTCCAAGTTAACAACTCTAAATGAGAGATGAGTCACTCACTAAAAAGCTCATATTAATTTATTAATATGGGGTTTATAGTGTGGCCCATTTCTCTTATAATATATCACAAAGGAGTTGGGCTGGCTATTGGAAAAATTAATAGTTGCATTGGTAGGAGTGGTCAAGGTCGGTTCCTAACCTACTCTGAAAAAAAATGAAAATCACAAAAAGGAAAAGGAGAAGAAAGAGGACCCTCGCTAAAGCACTACACTACTCAAGCTCAAACAATGTATTTAACATCAAAATTGAAAAGAAAGTAAAACGATATGATTGGTTGAGTGAATAGGTACACAAACAACCATTTCTTCAAATTTATCCATGGTAAATAAATTTAAAATAAAATATAATGATCACAATCTCAAACCTTATAATGTTATTTCCATGTGCTAGTGCCAAAGTTAGAAGAGCTCTACATTTGTAGGAAAAGAGATGAGCATTCATTCAAATGAGTTAGCTATGCTATAGTGAAGGAAAGGAGCATTCATTCAATGAGATTACTATGTGATGGTTTACAATTCAGTGATAAGACAAATAAAACATTGATCCAAACAATGCTTAAAACCAATCAAGTAGTGTGTCAAATAAAATCCTATGAACACATTAGAGAAATCAAGTGAAATACCAACTAACATGAAATTTTTCTTCACCACTCCCAAAGTCATCTAGACTAATTCAATGAATTGACTTATACTAAACTGATATAAACATCAAGGGATGAAGTTCACAATGAGACTAGCTACTTGCAAGAAATCATGGTCAAGTGAAAATGATGAAACATACTATTTTTTAGAAGCAAATATATAATATATACACAATGTGTAAATTAAGAGCATCCACCATTCGTTGAGAAAAGTGAAGAAAATGAGTGCATGAAAATCAAGACAATGAAACTGAGATGGGATCAGGAGCAACTTTTATTACTTCAAAGCATAGATACTTACAACAACGTATTCAAAGTATGTTCCCAATTTTTACAACTACGTATCATTCCTAAGGCTATGTTGGTTGGCTCTTTGGTTGCATATTACAATATAAACAACTTAATATCCCCATGAATAGACTCAAAGATTTAAACAAAGTGAAATGTTGACTAATATCCCCCATTTTGTATGTGGATTTACACATGTGATTTTCATCACGTGGCTCAGATATTTGCAAGGAGAAATGATTATTCTAGCCTACCAAGGGTTCGAATCATGGTAGAAACTACTTCAAGTTTGCATTGCATCATGGACTATTGGGCTTGATTTTGGAGATGGTACTTTCCATTGATCGGATGCTCCTTGGTGGAGGAGATTCATTTTCTCCTTGATTGATTGTCATGGCTTGGTTCTCCTCTTAGTGTGCACATGTTTTGGTTGATCATTATGAGATTTTCTTTGACACTATAGTTTTTTTGCAAGATGATCTCCCTTCACATAGTAGATATGCCTCAGATTGCTTGTACTCATTGATGATGATGGTATACTTGATGGTGAGAGTGCTCTAGTGCTAGAGATGTCTATGATGATATTGTTGTGACACTTCACACAATAGACATGGATTTTCATATAGCACTCCCATTATTGTATATATTTTCATGATGATGTGTCATGGTTTGAGGGTTCGGCCTCCTCCATGTGCCACATGTGACTTTATTGCTAGAGGAATTGGCCTATTTGACATGCTTGGACATTGAGATTGCACCTTATGATGGATATACACTTCATGTCTCTTGAGCATCCTAGCTTCCTTGGAGGGTTTTGACACCTACAACACTTTGTTATGACATGGACATTCACCCCTAATGGTGTGTTCCCCTATTGTACACATATATTGATGTAATCCTATCCCTCACAACAACTACTTGACTCAATTTGACCTAGTTAGAGGCTTGTGATATGAGCGCCTTGACTTATGTAGAGTGATGATGTGGATTGGGTTTTCATGTAGAGCACTCATTTTCTTGCTACATGGATCCCATGCATGCTTCTTGAGCTTGTTGACTTGGCATAGTTGGTAACCCTTGCTTGTTTGGATATTCTTAGCACATGGATACACTTGTGATGGGGTTCACTATCATTTTTGGTTGAAGGCCCTCCCATTATTGATTTCATGGCACATACACATTGCAAATTTTAAGGAGTCTTCTACCTTGGGCATTGTGATGGTGCATTGGGAGTTGTGACCTTGACTTGGGCTTTGTGACACTGTATTGAGAGTTTTGAGAATGCATTGAGAGTTGTGACACTACATTGAGAGTTGTGTCATTGCATTGGGAGTTGTGACATTACTTTGAGAGTTGGAGCTAGCATATGGATGTATACCTTTGAGGATAGAGCACTCACTTACCTTGGCACACATGTATGACATCTCATCACTTGTGTCGTTGTTTATTGAAAGAAAGGGGTCATCCCTTTTTCCAGGTTGTTTGTTGCCATCTTGCACATGGATTGATGAGTTATTTGGTGGTTTAACCCTTCATATTGGGGGATATAACTAATAACACATGATTTGATGATGTTACACCTTGGAGACCACCTTTGCATGCTACTCTAGGAGGGACATGCCACCTACTTGGTCCACACGTGCTATGGATCATGCACATATATTACTGGAGCGACTTGTATTGGAGGTGACTGAGGGGTTGGCTATCATATTTTATTTCTTCTCCTATGTGTGATACTTTGGAGTTTGAGGTTGTTGCTATATGGATAGGTCATGCCACTCTTGGAGGGATCCTTGCATGCCTTATCATGCAATATTGTTGAGACACCCACTTCAGGAGGCTACTTTGGTCACATTTCCATTGACGAGGGTGTCCACTTATGGAGATTATCTACTTGGTCTTCTACCTATTTTGAGGACATCCTATTCTTGGAGGATCCATTACACACTTGTCCATGCATATTGAGGAGCTACATATCCATCACTTGAGGAGCCACATGTGCCATTTGGAGGACTCATTACACACTCTTTCTTGGCCCATTGATAAGAAATTTCGCTTGGAGACCTCACATTTTCTATTTCGGGAGGTTGTTGTTAACTAACTCAATTTATTTTACTATTGTTTGACCTGTCTCATGAAGTTAGTTGCTTGAGAGCTTTATTGTATTGTTTTCCTGAGATATTTTATTGTATCTTCTTGGAGGAAAATGTGGATCTCAACAATTCATTGCTACTTTTAGTACGAAAGTTGTTGAGAGGGTTATTTTATTTTTGTTCCTTGGAGAGATTCATGGATCTAGGAAAACAATTCATAATTTAGTGTAGATGAAGATGGAGCTCAAACCTATATAAGGGTTTGTTCTCTTCATTATTCCTTATGGTTGGATTGGGGGAGAAATCCCTTAGAGCTTAGTTTGAAGATATTTTGGATGTATTTGGAGGAAAAGCAAATTGTTTAATGGATATGGAATCCTTCTAAATCTCTATGCTATCTCATGTGGATGAAATCTTCTTGTCGTGGTTATGAATGGGGTAAGATATTTCCTCTTATATTGTATTTATCATTGGGATGTTCTATATTGACGTGTGCTTCACTATATTAGGTTGCATGCACTTGTAATTCATTCCTGATAGGTGTATTTTTCATAGCCATTATAGTCTATCTACCTTAGTGATCTCCCTTGTTGAATTTTTGAAGTTTGGGATAGCAACGAAATGGTTAGTATAGCTTGTATTTTGCAGCCATGTTATTCCTCTTTTATTCAATGGGATAACCTTCCCTTGAACCTTGACTTGATTCCATTTCCCAGTGGAAAGACACTAACCTATGGTCCTTCCATCCACTTTATTCTTTCAATCTATAAAAATATGTTTTTCTAGAACTATCTCTTCATTTCACCTTGAACCTTATTGCATAAGTTATAATATTCCTATCCTAGGGAAGTCCCCCTTGAACCGAAGGAGAGCCAACTTAAAGTGTAGAAGAGGGCTGGCGAGGTGACAATGGCCTCCCTATTAATCACACCAAAGCCTTGCTTGAGCTTTATGACTTTATCTCAAGAAGTGAGGGTTTATGTGATAGCATTTTGGCGTCGTTGTTGAGGATAAAGTCCATTCCCCAAAATACATTCATAGATTGGATACATTCCTTGATGAGGGTATTTATTTGAAGATCATATTTTCATCTCGGTGACTCCATTGGATGAACGAATTCCTTGTTCTTTCTAGATTTTTTAAGACATTGTGCTTGTAGGATGAAGCAAACAACATTGTGAAGGCATTGAAGATTCACTTTGGTGACTCCACATTCTTGGCATGAGGTATTATCTTGTATTTTTAGCTTTCATACCAAGTGTATGCTCAAGTAAAGAAATATGGCACAATGAGAATTTCATGAATTGTATCTTCCTATTGATATTAAGAAAATTCTAGGGTGCCCAAATGATTATTCTCCAAAATGGTTGAAGCACCTTCCAAAGTTTGATGGTGATGCTCCTTTTGCTACTCAACATGTCACATCATTCTCGAAACATGTTTCAAAGCTCAATGTAACACATGAATAAGTATTAATACGACTATTTGTATCTTCCTTGGAAGGAGATCCAAAGACTTGGATCAAGCATTGTAGCCCAAGGAAAATATCTTCTTTTGCAGGTTTGATCCAAGTCTTCCTCAAGCATTGAGGTTCATCACTATCAAAAGTATGAAGAGATTCTTGAAGACCTTATGGTAGCCCTACATGAAGATGAAGAAGCACCTCGTGATCCTATGGAAGATCAAGCACATGAAGAGCATATTGATGAAGACTTTGCTCATGTTTCCATGATATAGCAAGAGCCACCTCTTGACTCCATTGAAGATTGGGAGCATGAAGAAGAAAGTAAGGATGAAGAAAGTCATCAAGCACTTGAAGACCTTATGGTAGCCCTACATGAAGATGAAGAAGCACCTCGTGATCCTATGGAAGATCAAGCACATGAAGAGCATATTGATGAAGACTTTGCTCATGTTTCCATGATATAGCAAGAGCCACCTCTTGACTCCATTGAAGATTGGGAGCATGAAGAAGAAAGTAAGGATGAAGAAAGTCATCAAGCACTTGAAGAACACATTGATGAAGCACATCATATTCAAGATCAAAGTCATGAAGAAGACCCTATTGGTGAGAGAACACACGAATATATATATCTTCTCCTCATGACAATGAGGGTTTGGTAAGCTTTGGACCTCAAAATTCTGAAGTTGATGATGTTTTTTGTTATGATTTTAAGAGGGATGATCTGGAAGAAAATCCCTTAACTAATGAAAGACTTGAGAATATAGTTTCTTCTCCATTTAATGAAGGTAGGGGAAGCCAAGGATGTGTTGTTAAGGACATGCATTTTCATAAATTTGTTCATGAATTAGATGGGGATTATTGGTGATTTTTAGGAGACCCTATCTATGACACTTCTAGTGAAGAAAGTGAAGATTTTGAAGCCCTTGGACAACCTAATGTAATAGAGTCAAATTCAGAAAATTTTCATGATCATTTTCAGCCATACATGTACACTAGTGATGCACATTTTGGGCAGCACGAGGATGATATTTTTACATATTTATTTCAACCATCTAGGGCTGATTTATTATAGCTTTCTCATAGCAATTTCCAGCCATGTTCTATGAAGTATAATGCATATTATTTTCAGCATTTGGGGTTGTTTTATGATGGTAAACGTTCAAAATTTTTCCAGCCATCCTTATGTTCAGATTTTGGTGAACTTGCATGTATAAAAATTAACATTAGAGCATTATTGGGGTTGTAATTTACGTAGGGAAGCAAGTGTTTTATAACAGAATTTTTTAGCCACTTCTTTCACCACATCTTCTTCAATTTGTGATTGAAATTCCAGCTGGGAACTATATTTTTTATGCATAAATATGTATAGGGGAAAGGTGCTTTAAATTCACGGCTTGATGTGAAAATTTCCAGCCACATATGAAGGGGAAACAAGCCCTAAGTTGGGATCAATTTCTTTTTCTCAAAACTTGAATTCTCGTCTCATATTTCATCCTCATATTTGTTGGGTAGCCATGGTGTTTTTTGCAGAATTTTTGTGAATCCATCTCACATTTTGAAAAATGATATGGTACATGGAAGCCAAAGGCACCATGCTTTGGAGCACGCAGATCAATCTTGTGAGATGCATGGGTTGCACCATGAAGAACTTGCTTGGATCAAGGATGAACCATCATTGTCATATTACAACCCTATTCAAGGATGGGTAGAACAAGCTTGTGGATGCACATTCCAATCTCGGCATGCTTTTGGTGTTCTTGTCCTTCTATATTTTGTCGTTATGTAATATTTGTACCAGCTCATAATCACTATGCACTTGACATATCCTTGTTTTGGTTTAAAGCCAAACACAAGGGTAGGGATCTTAATGTTGATGAAGTGCTAGCTTGACTTCATTGGTTATATGATTGTACCTAGCATTTCCTATGTCAAATAGAGTAGGGTAGGAGGAATAAGCTCCTAAGAACATTGGATAGGAAGAATAAGCTCTTATGAGCAATAGAGTAGAAAATAGTCTTCATTTCATGATCTCTTTGGCATTGTTGGCTTATGCCTTCTCCTTGTAAAGGAAAATTTTGGACTCTTGATGATGTAATGTATACATATGAGAGAGAGAGAGAGAATACGTATGTGATGTTTAGGAATGTCATATGTATCCATCTCGCTACATGGTCTTGCTTCCTCCTATTTTCTTTGCAAGTACAACCATAGATTCTAAGGTTCTCATGCACTCTTCCTTGAGAGCACATGTCCCCAAGTTGGAGATAGATGTTATCCCCAATTTGTATGTGGATTTACACATGTGATTTTCATCACATGGCTTAAATATTTGCAAGGAGGCATGATGATTCTAGCCTTCCAAGGGTTGGAATCATGGTAGAAATTGCTTCAAGTTTGCATCATGGACTATTGGGCTTGATTTTAGATATGGTACTTTCCATTGATCGGATATTCCTTGGTGGAGGAGACCCATTTTCTCCTTGATTGATTGTCATGGCTTGGTTCTCCTTTCAATGTGTACATGTTTTGGTTCATGATCATGAGACACTCTTTGATACTGTAGTTTTGCTATATGATGATATCCTTTCACATAGTGGATATGCCTTAGATTGCTTATACTCGTGGATGACGATGATATCCTTGATGGTGAGAGTGCTCTAGTGCTAGATATGTTTATGATGATCCTATTGTGACACTTGACACAATAGACACGATTTTTCACATAAAACTCCCTTTATTGCATATATGTTCATGATGATGTGTCATGGTTCGAGGATTCAACCTCCTCCATGTGCCACATGTGACTTTATTGCTAGAGAAATTGGCCTATTTGACATGCTAGGACATTGAGATTGTGCCTTATGATGGATATGCACTTCATGTCTCTTGAGCATCCTAGCTTCCTTGGAGGGTCTTGTCACCTAAAACACCTTGTAATGACATGGACATTCACTCCTAATGGAGCGCTCCTTTTGTACACATATCTTGATGTAATCTTAGCCCTCACAATGGCTAGTTTACTCATTTTGACCTACTTGGAGGCTTGTGATATGCGCACCTTTGCTTATGTAGAATGATGATGTGGATTGGGTTTTCATGTAGAGTGCTCATTTTCTTGCTAGATGGATCTCATGCATACTTCTGAAGCTTGTTGACTTGGCATACTTGGGTGCCCTTTCTTGTTTGGAGATGTTTGGCACTTGGATAGACTTGTGATGGGGTTCACTATCATTTTTGGTTGAGGGCCCTCCCATTATTGATTTCATGTCACATACACATTTGCAGCTTTTAAGGAGCCTTCTGCCTTGGGCGCTGTGACAGTTCATTGGGAGTTGTGACCTTGCCTTGGGCATTGTGACACTACATTGAGAGTTGTAACAATGCATTGAGAGTTTTGACACTGCATTGGGAGTTGCGTCACTGCATTGAGAGTTGTGACATTGCTTTGAGAGTTGAAGCTATCATATGGATGTCTACCTTTGAAAATAGAGCGCTCACTTAACTTGGCACACATGTATGACATATCATCACTAGTGTCATTGTTTATTGCTAGAAAGGGGTCGTCTCCTTTTCTAGGTTGTTTGTTGGCATCTTGCACATTGATTGATGAGTTAGTTGGTGGTTTGACCCCTCATATTGGGGGATATAACTACTAGCACATGATTTGATGGTGTTGCACCTTGGAGACCACCTTTTCATGTTATTCTAGGAGGGACATGTCACCTACTTGGTCCACACATGTTATGGAACTTGCACATATTTGTTGGAGCAACTTGTATTGTAGTAATTGAGGGGTCAACTATCATATTTTATTTATTTTCCTACATGTGCTACTTTGGAGTTTGATTTTATTGCTACGGACAGATTGTCCCACTTTTGAAGGGTTCCTAAAATGTCTTATCATGCATTATTGTTGAGATGCCCACTTAAGGACATTACTTTAGTCACATTTCCATTGATGAGGGCATCCACTTATAGAGATTTTCTACTTAGTCTTCTACCTTTTTTAGGACAATTCTTTTTTGGAGGATTCATTACACCCTTGTCCATGCATATTGAGGAACTACATGCCCATCACTTGAGAAGACACACGTTCCACTTGGAGGATTCATTGCACACTCTTTTTTGGTCCATTAATGGGACATTTCACTTGGAGATATTACGTTTGCTATTTTTGGTAGGTTGTTGCTAACTAACTCTATTTATTTTACTATTGTTTGAATGTCTCATAGAGTTAGTTACTTGAATATTTTATTGTATCTTCTTGGAGGAAAATGTGGATCTCAACAAATCATTGCTACTTTTAGTAAGAAAGTTGTTGAGAGGGTTATTTTATTGTTATTCCTTGGAGAGATTTGTGGATCTAGGAAAACAATTTATATTTTATTGTAGACAAAGATGGAGATCAAACCTATATAAGGGTCTGCTCTCTTCATTATTTCTCATGGTTGGATTAGGGGAGGAATTCCTTTGAGCTTAGTTGAATATCTCTTGGATGTATTTGGAGGATAAGTGAATTGCTTAATGGATATAGAAGTCTTCTAAATCACTATGATATCTCATGTGGATGAAATTTTCTTGTCATGGTTATGAATGGAGTAAGATTTTTCCTCTCCTATCGTATTTATCATTGGGATATTCTATATTGATGCATGCTTCATTGTATTATGCTGTATGCACTTGTAATTCATTCTTGATAGGTGTAATTTTCATCGCCATTGAAGTCTATCCACCTTAGTGATCTCCCTTGTTGAATTTCTGAAGTTTGGGATAGCAAGGAAAGGGTTAGTATAGCTTCTATTTTGCAACCATACTATTCCTCTTTTCTTCAATAGGACAACCTTCCCTTGAACCTTGACTTGACTCCATTGCTCAATGGAAAGACATGAATCTTTGGTCCTTCCATCCACTTTATTCATTCAATTTATAAAAATATGTTTTGCTAGAACTATCTCTTCGTTTCACCTTGAACCTTATTGCATAAGTTCTAGTAATCCTATACTGGGGATGCTCCCCTTGAGCCAAAGGAGAGTCAACTTAAAGTGTAGAAGAGGGTTGGTGAGGTGAAAATAACCTCCCTCTTAGTTACACCAAAGCCTTGTTGAGCTTTAGAACTTTATTTCAAGAAGTGAGGGTTTGTGTGATAACATTGAAAACTATTGAAAAAAGTTGAATTAGATTGAACATAAACTCCAAAAAAATGGATTGCGACAACATGAACAAATCCTAGAGCCCTCTCTCTATATCTTCTATGTGTTTGTATCCACCCTTCTACTATTTATAATGCTTGTCAACTCCCTTTCCGAGATCATACTCCCAATTCTTTTAGTCGTCGTCACTCACTCTAGGGATTTCTATACTTTTACCAAGAGTGCATTATTATTGGTCAAGTTGTCTTTGAGTTGTCCTTTTGCCTTTTGCAAATGCCTACTAAAAACTCTTCGGCTAATTATGCCTTTTACGAGTATTGTTGATATTTTTATAGTTTTTTTCTCTTTCCAATGCTCATGTTATCTATGGATTGTGACTTAATTATTTATTGGGTGGCTCATGTATGTTGGACGTTGTTGTGATTGAATATTGTGGAGTGTAGTAGAGTGTTTGCATGCAATTTGTAGGGTTTTCATCGAGTGTTGAGTTGGTTTTGTTAAATATGTTATGTTCCTTGATGTTGAAGATGAATAACAAAACATATATCCAATAAATGATAGAAATTGTCCTTTACGTCATTAAATCACAAAACCTTTAAGGTAGGGAAACACCATGCAATAATCATTTCATGGAAGGCTGAACCCTTATTCACTTGCATATTTGAGGGGGCAAT
Source organism: Picea engelmannii (assembly GCA_009831015.1). NCBI lineage: Eukaryota > Viridiplantae > Streptophyta > Pinopsida > Pinales > Pinaceae > Picea > Picea engelmannii. Next base: position 891,382 of record ML776775.1, read on the forward strand.
CTCTAAATGAACATTGCTTCATTACAATAACAATGTTTGACACCTCATAAGGAGGATTCAATCCTTATTTATAGTTACCTAGCAAACCTTAACCCTAACCACACATGGCCCCTACATCAACGACTGGGCCATATTATAGTTATTGAATGATAACTACCTAGTGGGCCTTATTTAACAATAACTAACATAATGGAGCTATTCCACATTACCTTAAATTGCCACCATAACTATCATATTATTAACTCTCATGGGCCTGTAGGCCCCCATTACATATTTGAAGGGGTTCCCACCATTCCATCCCATTCAGAAAGCATTGCCCTCAACACTTGTACCTATGATGTACAATCATAAGCTAGGGTCAAATGTATGGGTGTTTCCCTTGATGCCAAGACTGTAGTCATCCATAAGCCTAAGTCCCAGGTACTGATGTTACCCTTAATGTTGAACATGAGGTATTCTAAGAAGTGTGTCTATAAACCTAGGTCCCATGTACGAGTGCATATGATGAATGGTTGAGTGATTTTCTCAAGTTGCTCACCAAGGCCATATGTATCAAAATATATTCTCACCAAAATATTAGGACTATCCAGAATAAAAATATCATATGTATAGTTGCAAAAGGGTGGTTTTGAATCAAGAGGAAACATTGGCATTGGATAAGATTCAAACTAAAAGTTGGTAGTCATAACTTGCTAAGGACTTTGTGCAATGATGTTCACATCATATGGAGGAGTATGTTCATCAAATATAAGTTGGAAGTAGTTGTCTTCTAGAAGTGAAAAATGCCCATATACCATTCTTCACGAACTTCTTCTAGAAGTGAAAAATGCCCATATACCATTCTTCACGAACTTCTTCTAAACCATACTATGCCAATATTTCTCTTTTATATTCCATGTCAACACGAAATCTCACACTTTCCTTCGAAAGGTTTTTACATTGTTGGGTCCAATTCTCCATCATTCAATTCATTCCCTCCTTAATATTTCTCAACATTGCCATTTGTTCCTCCCTAATTTGTCTCCTCATTGCCATTATTTGTTTTCGCTAGGGTTTTTAGGTTGCGACTTGAAATGGTCACAACTCCTTGAACATTGATCAAATTCACTATTATGACCCCAATCTAGAGATGGCATGGACACCCTGCTTCCAACACCATCACTCTTGCTGCAATCTAATTTATATAGAGAGAGAAAAGTGTGTTACAAGAATTTATCATTGAAGGTTTTGAGTAACAACTCAAAATAGTTCTAACTTTCACGATACTTCTAAGAATCATTATTATACCCCCAGTTCTGAAATGGCATGACCACCATGCTTCTAATGGCACTAGTCCTATTGTGGTATTGTGAATAGGATAAGAGAAAAACCCACCACAAGAAAATCTATAATAAAATAATAATAATAACAATAATAATAAAGAGCATTATTGAATGGCTCTGGTGATTGAGATCTCTGTCCGCGGCTAGGGTTTAACCCTAGTTGTCACCTTTGTTGAAGTTTATCTTGAATCGATATGAAGAATGATTGTGTGCTTTGGAGGTTTAGTGGACTGTTGTTTATGGTAAGATTAGATATTCAACTTGATTTTCCTAGTGGCTTGGTGCTCCTTATTCTTGATTTCATGTATATTCCTTCCATTTTGTTTATTTTCTATCATGGGATCCCTTGAGCTTGATGCATTCAAATCTATCGGGGAAGCCTTTTATTTTCTTTCTATGGAGATAAAAATAAGGCTTGGTCTCAAGAACAATGCAAATCCAAGTGGGAAATATGTCAAAAAATTTAAAAACATTCCTTTACTTAATTTGAAAACCCTTTTGGCTCATGAAAACACAATGGTGTATTCAAATAATGCCTTAGTAGGCAAGTTTATTGGCCGGTAGCCAAGCCCTAGCTCATTTAATCGTTGAGTCCAAGAGAATTGCGTCTTTAAGATGAACGAAAGGTATCAATATTTTTCCTATAGAAGAGGTTTCTTCATCTTTTTGTTTGAGTTCAAGTAGGGCCGAGATATCATATTCAGATCTAGTCCCTACTTCATGGATTCTAGAGGATTTTTCCTTTCAAAGTGGTCTTTAAACTTTAATCTTGATCAATAAATAACATTTTCCCCTGTTTGTATCTGCTTGCCCTATCTTCCATTGATTTTTTGGGACAAGGGCCCCATGATGTAGGAATTGGAAGATAACTTAGGGAAATTTATTGAGTAATAGGGCCATAAAATGGATATTCTCTTGTGCATACATTTATGTGAAGGTAGATTTGGAGAAACAATGACCATAATCCATTTAGCTTAAATTTAATGGTTGTTCTCATTATCAACCTTTGGATTATGAACATATTCCCTTTAAATGCAATATTTGTCACGAGTATGGCCACATTGAGAAAATTTGTCCTAAGATTCCTACTCTAGCGTCTTCCTCCTTAGAAGTCCCCTCTAAAGGCGAACAAGCTTCTTTCCAAGTTGTTGCTAACAAAAAGAAGAAGAAAGGTATTAAATCTTAGAGAGTGTGGATGAAGATGTAGCTATCAAGAATCAGGGGGAGGCTTCAACTATCCCCAAGCAAGATAAAGTGTTTCCTAAAAGGATAATCTCAAAGACCCCCATGAATGAGGGCATAATGAAGGAAGGGATCAATGATGAGAATGCCAATGCAAATGGACTAGAAGGGGATTCAATTCAAAAATCCAAGAATCAAGAAAAAGGCTTCAAATAAGGTAGAAAGTGTTGATCCAAATAAAAAAATCTCTATAAGTGGAGGGATTGTACTCCAACCTAGTAAAAAACAATGTTACGTTTTTGTATTTGTATAGACAGTGAGTTTTTAAGAGTCCACCTTTCTATGCAAGAATCTAGAAGAAAGTTTGGATGTAAGAGAAAACACATGAACTTTTATTCCCTACATTTTGATGGGAGATTGAAAGACTTACAAGTGGCAATTGACCTCTTTAAATTTTGCACTACTATGCCATCCAGTTTGTCCGCAACTTCTTTTAATAGAAAATATAACCATTTCAATAAATAATAATAATAATAAAATTGTGTTTCCTCTTGGCCCAAGAAAATGCTCTAATACCACTTGTTGTGTTCCTTACTGTTCAAGATGAATAACAAAACATATATCCAACAAAATGATAAAAATCCCCCTTTACTTCATTAAGTCTTAAAACCCTTAAAGAGGCCAACCTCCAAATGAGAAATGCTCCAATACAATAATAATACTTGAGACCTCATAAGAAGGACTCCATCCTTATTTTGTTAGTCTGTGAGTCCCTATACAATCACAAAGTCCTAATTCACCTCTTTATCATTTGTTATCCTTACTTCTTGATGAGGTGTTATCCTTGTCCTTAGATGAGTCATCAACATGAGATAAAATCTAGATCTATAGGTAGTTACATCCATGTACTATATATTTGTCCCCTTAGTATGAAATTTGAATATAGTTGAGAGTGACTCATTCCTTTTCCAACATCTTCTTGTGTCTCATTGGATATTAACACGATATCGAAATTTTTTAGTCATAATGGCTTGGTAGCTTCTGGATGGTAGTGATCCATGAAAGGTTCTATTGGCACATATTTTTGATAGAAGGGTGTTTTCCCTTAGAAAATAACCCCTTGGTGAAAAAAATGCAGAAAAGTGGTGCTTGTGCAACCCACTTTATGACTTGTATCCTAAGTTTGGGGCGTTTTGATGTTTGGGCGCGTTGTGCTAAGGAGCACTCTTAGATCTGTGGTTGAGCAACGCACGCTCAGATCTACGGCTCGCAACCAATATCGGACCCCCCCCGACCTTCTGCCTTTAACGAGGGGGAGGCCCTCCCCTCGTGGTTGGAGTTAGTCTGCGTATATTTAGGAATTTTTGATATTTTGTTATGGTCAATGGTTGAGCTATGCTCTCGCATTGTAAAGTTTTGATGAAGCTCTAGTTCTCTGGTTATGTAGCTTGATTTGAGACTTCTTGTTTAATGAAAGTCAACTTTCTTCTTCGTCTTATTTGCCTCTAATACTGAAGTGTCCATGTTTGACTGATTCAAGTGGATTGTTATAGCTGCATTGTGATGGATGTTTGATTACAGTTATGTTATAACGTTCTTTAGTTTCCTGAAACTCTAAATCTGAGAGGATCTCGTTTTATGAGTTTTTCCTCCTTAGGTTGCTTGAAGACCTGATGTCCATAGCATACCTATGCATTCTCCTCACCAATTCTTCCTCCTATTCACCTTTACTACAACTTACTGACTGAAGTTGATCAAGACCTCAATTGCTTGTGCATGTTGGTCCAGTTTTCTGAGTCAAAACGATATTATCTTGAGTCTGCGCCCATTTGACCTCTTTAAAATTTATTCATTGTGACACATAAACTGATGGGTACTGGGCTTACCTTCAACGCAATCTGAAGGTGACTTCTAGTGCTAACATTTATGGCGCCATTGCCGGGGAACGGATTGAAGGCATCTCCCTAGTATTGAATGACAAAGCTTATTGATTCTGAAGGTGCATAAGAGCTCAGTACATTGAAGATTGCAACTTGCACCTGGTGACTCCACTGTTTCAATTGTGGCTCTGAAAGACAGACACACAAGGTCTACTCCATAACTGCCTCTAGCAACACCTGAAGATGACCTAGAGAAAATTATCAGAAAAGGAAATACCTTTCAAGGAGGTACTTCAACTGTTGTACTAGGTGATTCTGGTAATTTTCATAATCCTTCTTTAAAAACTCCAATAACTTCTTCTCATTCTCTTGTTATACCATTTGTTGGAGTTTCCAGAAATTTAAATTTTGGGAGTTTTCCTGCTGTTTTCTCCCCTCCCAGTATTGGTTTAGAAGAAGAAAGCTTTGACACCCTTGTTTCCCCTGAATTTGTATAGTGGCTTAAACCCAGGACCTTAGAATATTTTCCCACTCTGGGTTTTACCACTCCTCCTCCTATTAGAGTTGTTGCATTTACAGAAGGGGAAACCTCTGTTTCCTCAAGACCTGCAGCCTTTTCTTCAAAATCCTCAGTTGTTTCCTCTTTCCCCCAGAAACACAGTCCCAATCTCACCTGTCCGAACTCCATCCCCTCCTGGTTCTCCTCTAGTTCACATCCAAATGGCAGGTGATAATCCTCCTAGGAATAGAATGGATGCTATAGTGGCTGCTAGATATGCTCCTGTTGTCCTACCTCAGCCTCTGAATGCCCTCCCAGCCGGTGGCTACCTTAAGCAGTTACCCAAGTTCACGGGTGATGGAGACATAACTGCAGAAGAGAACCTTGCAGCCTTTTATAATTATGCAGACAATTATGTCATTGTGGATGAAGATGTATGGATGATGATTTTTGTCCATAGCCTTGATGGGGAGGCTAGTTAATGGTTTAGGGCCTTGTCTCCTGGATCTATTGATGGGATTGAAGCCCTAGATGATGCATTCTTAAGACATTGGGGGGATAAAAAATATTTCCTTTACTATATCACAGAGTTTGGATCTCTCAAGAAAAAAGAAGGGGAATCTGTTTCTGACTTTTAAAAGAGGTTTAATAAAATGTATAATAAGATTTTTGTTGAGATTAAACCAACATAAACCTCTACCAAAATTACTTATGCTAGTTCTTTCAACCCTGATTTATGCCGCCTGTTAAGAGAAAGAAGAGCTACTTCCTTGGCTCATATGCAAGATGCAGCCCTCGAAGTGGAGTCCAATATATTGGCAGTTGACAAACTTAGGAGTAAGGCTGATAGAGACAGAGGAAAGGGGAGATTTGAAGCTTAAACCTCTGGTTCCTCTGCTGCTCACCCTCAAGTGGATGAATTGGCCAAGTTAGTAAAGTCACTTTCTGCTGAGGTGGAAAGGTTGAAACTGGAAGGAACACAAAACTATAGAAATCCCTCAATGCTGAAAATAGGGGTAACTTCAGAAGACCAATAACACCCCTCAAATTATCCAAAGGGATCATGGAAGCAGGGATAGAGATGATCAGAAAATACAAACCCCTCTCCAAAATAATCTTGTTACTGATATAGAAGGAGAGGAAGAAGAGGTTGATCCTGAAATCCATTGTCTCAGAGACACCTCCTCATTTCTCCATTTAACCCAATCTGCACACGAGGAGTCCCTCATGGACAACCAACTAAATGAGTTGAGTAAGGGGGAGAAGACTAGCAACAATCCAAATAAATATAACCTCAGGTCCAAAAAGAAAGAGGGAAAGCATGACATTCCTAATCAACCTACTAGAATAGAGAAGCCTGCTAAAGATGTAACTGTCAGCAGCAAAGAAAAGAAGGCACAGAACCTCCCACTAGTGGTCAAAAGTATGTTGGACAACTGAGGGGGGGGGGGGGGGTAAATCAGTTGTTACCGTGCTTAAACAATTATGCTTCTTTTAAAATCTTTACAAGGCACTTCAAAGATGATCACAATAATGCAGAGAAATAAACAAAGGCACATTCAATATCAGTCACATATATGGGAAAGACAGAGATAGATAATTCCCGAGGAAACCCATACAGGGTAAAAACCTCTTTTTCTTTATATGATAAGTATTATCTACATTATTTACATTATCATACATATGAGCACCAACTCATTGTGAGGCTACAACCTCTGTTTTTGCAAGCTGCAACTTGCTGAGAGCACCAACTCTCTGTTTTCTCTAGCACCCACTAGAAGGAAGCACCACCTCCCTGGTTTCTCTAGCACCAACTAGAAGGAAGCACCAACTCCCTGGTTTCTCTAGCATCAACTAGAAGGAAGCACCAACTCCCTGTGTTCAAGCACCCACTTGAACCTTTGAGGACACTAGTCCTCCCTAGCACCTCCCAACCACCCTGGTAGATAAATTCCTTGTTACTAAAACTTATTACAGTGATATAAAGTTATTCAATGGCTTACCAGCCTTGTTGTTGTTCTGTTACACTACTCTGTTCTGTTTGCATCATTGTCATCTGCACGCCCCTTGCACTTTCTGTTCTTCTGCCTTTTATACTCTCTGCACCATATCCCTTCAATTCAACCTTCCTCTACTGTGCATTTCTGCACCTGCGCTCTGCCTCCTTGCTCACACTCGAATTTTCCTACACAACGACAACACTTCTCTCTTCTTTGTTTTGCATTCTTATAGTCTCTGTTGTCTTTGTGCATGCAATATTCGCAATGCCTCTGCATGCTCACTCCACGCCTAATTCCTCCACAACTTGAGTGCTCTGTCTGATCATCATGGTGACTCTTTAGCTTCTCTGGTCATTTTACACTCGTTCAACATCACTGTATGTTGTACTGAGATTCCTCAGCCTCTCTGGCAGTTTGAGACTCTTCGTCTTCTTTGTGACAGTCGAGCTCACCTTCTCTGTTCCCGTTACAGGCCTCAATTCTCATCCAGTTGTCAATCCCTCCATGAACATCTTCATTCCTCTTGAGGATTCCCAGAGACTCTTCACCTCCTCTGTCAATCATCCCGAAGTGTCTTCGAGTCCTTTGGCATAAACCATCAGTGGTTTCTGGCAGTTACAATGTGTCGTGCTACAGTAGCCCTCCGATCTTGTTCAAATTCACCTGCACCGTTGGATTGATTCCAAGGGATCTTGCATTCATTTCGGCATTTTAGCTTTCGACAGTTCGACATTCGTGTGACCATGTGTCTCGACATTCCCAATCACGATCCCCGAAAAGGAGCTTGGTTGCTCTAGCTCTTTCCTCCATCTCTCACTGATGTGACCAAGGGCTGTGACCATGGCCTTATGCATAAGGCGCTTTCGTGAATCTGGAGATGAGGCATCTCGACTCTCCAAGTCGCGATCCCTGAAACCTCGAAATGGCGTGGGATCAACGGTCCCGATCAACACTTGATCTGACGACTCAAATCATTTCGCGATTTCGACATTCTTGATGTTCAGTGTTCTTGTCACTACAAAGTCCTGATCCACGAAACTCCGAAATGGGGTTGGATCAACGGTCCATATCACATCTTGATCTGACGGCTGCGATTAAGTCGCGATTTCGCATATCGCGATTTCAGGATTCCTGTTGTTATTATTCTTTGACATCTCCAACTCTCGATCCACGAAACTCCGAAATGGACTGGGATCAATGATCCAGATCAAACCTTGATCTGACGGCTCAGATTAAGTCGTGATTCCGCATATCCCGATTTCGGGATTCTTGTGGTTATTATTCTTTGACATCTCCAACTCTCGATCCGCGAAACTCCGAAATGGACTGGGATCAATGGACCAGATCAAACCTTGATCTGACGGCTCAGATTAAGTCATGATTCCGCATATCGCGATTTCAGGATTCTTGTGGTTATTATTCTTTGACATCTCCAACTCTCGATCCGCGAAACTCCAAAATGGACTGGGATCAATGGTCCAGATCAAACCTTGATCTGACGGCTCAGATTAAGTCGTGATTTATCATATCGTGATTTCGAGAGGTTAGGGAACCCCGTTCCTTTGACTCTCCAGTCAGCGAACTGACGATCTTTCCCCACGTGTCCTGCCTGATGATGGACGGTCCTCCTTCTTTCGGGATTTTGTGAGCCCGCTACTCCTTGCACTTTAAAGAACGTGCAGGTTCTCCTTGATCCGACGATGGTCGGATCCCACACTTGGATTTAATGCCTGAGATCTATCCTCCTCTTCAACGTGCTCTTCTTGTCTACATTGAGATCTAACAGCCATCGRGAATTCTGAATTGTTGATCCAACGATCACGGTTGCTGCTCTTCCCCGATTATCACTGCACTATTGATCATCATTGCTGTACTCAAGCCATCATCGCTGTTGTACTTGCCATCAATGACAAGCATACGTTGCCTGTAAAACATGCCAACAAAGTCTTGTCCCAGAAGCAAGAGAAATTATGAATCCCCCCTCCTCTTTTGACTTTGAGCATGAAATTCAAAAAATTAAAATCCCCCTTTCAGAGCTGGCCAAGCATGAAGACTTCAAAAGGTGCCTCTCTAAACTGTTGCAATCTGAACCTTCATCTCATTCCACAGACTTAGTCAATCTCCAAGAGGAAAAGCTTGATGTCATACCAGGACCTTTAGTAGAAGATATAGATGATTCATCCCCTCCCTTTTATACATCACTGAACATACATGATAAGGTGTTGCATAACTGTTTGATAGACTCAGGGGCATCTCATAATCTCATGCCCAAAACTATCATGGATGAACTTGGATTAGAAATCACAAAGACTTACCATGATTTGTATTCTTTTGACTCTAGGAAAGTGAAGTGTCTTGGGGTCATCAAAGATCTGGTTGTGACCTTGTTTCAGTTGCCCATGAAAACTATGGTCATGGATATCGTGGTGGATGATGTTCCCCCCAAGTTTGGCATGATCTTGTCAAGATGTTGGATAAAAAGACTTGGGGAAACCTTGCAAATGGACCTCACTTATGCTACCATTCATATGTTTGTGGGGGAACATAAAAGGATTTATAGGGAAGCTCAGTTGGCCTACATTATTAGTGATGAAGCAAACCCCACCAACCATCCTATCTTTGCACTTGACACTGATTTAGGATCCAGTTTATTGCAACTCACTGATGCTCCTGAACCTCCTCTTGAAATCAGAAAGCAGTTCATTACTCTTTGTAAAGATTCTCCTCCAATCACCTCTGTTTGGAAGATGTTCTTCGATGGAGCCTCTTCTAGGGAGGGTGTTGGTGTTGGAGTGGTCTTTGTTTCACCTACTCAAGAGACTATATCTTTGTCCTACAAGTTAGAATTTGAAACTACCAATAATGTGGCAGAGTATGAAGCTCTTGTTTTGGGTTTTGAGGGCTGCAAGAGACATTGGAATTGAAGAGATATCAATATTTGGGGATGCTGAATTAATTGTCCATCAAATCAAAAATATTGATCAAGCTAAGAACCCTAGGATAAGATCTTATAGAAATGAAGTGTGGAACTTGACTGACAGTTTTTTCTTAGCTTTCAACATTTCATTTGTCCTAAGAGAAGAGAATACCATGGTTGATTCTTTGGCTGTCTCAACAAGTAATTTCAGAGTCCCTCTGCCACCTAAACTCAAGTATGAGGTAGAAGTGAAATATAGACCCTCTATAACTGACAATGTCAAGCATTGGAAAGTGTTTGGGGATGATCATGAGATCAAAAGATTCCTTGAGACTGTTGATGAGTTTTTTTCATTACATATTGATCAAGATCATGATTCTGAAAGTAATCCTCATGTTGATGTTTTTCTAAATAAAATTGCTAATCAACATATTGTTCAGCTGCCTAGCAATCATATTCCAAAGGGACTGGTTCCTCTGGAAATCCTTTTTGACAAGAATGATGTGGTAGTAAAGGGTAAAGTCTCGATTGATGATGCCAGTGTAACTGGGTACAATATTGGTACAGAGAAGGATCCAAGATTTGTCAAGTTGTCAAGCAGCTTGTCAAGGGAACAAAGGGCTGAATATGTTGAGCTGTTAAAAGAGTTTGCTGATGTGTTTGCCTAGACATATGAAGATCTAAGAACATACAACACAAGTATCATTGAGCACAAAATTCGCTTGAAATAAGAGGCAAAACCATTTAGGCAGAAACTCAGACAGATAAACCCCATGCTGCTACCTATTATGGAAAGGGAAGTAAAGAAGTTGTTGGATGCCCATATCATTATCCCCTTGAGATATTCCGAATGGGTCGCCAACCTAGTCCCAGTGAGAAAGAAGAATGGAGAAATCAAACTGTGTGTTGATTTACGGAACCTGAACAGAAGCTCTAAGAAGGATAATTACCCCTTACCAAAGATGGAGCACATATTGCAGAGGGTGACAGGTGCCTCTAGGATCTCCATGATTGATGGTTTCTCTGGCTACAATCAGATCTATGTTCTGCCTGAAGACAGAGAGAAGACAACCTTCACTACTCCTTGGGGTACATTTATGTATGCTAAGATGCCCTTTGGATTGATGAATGCAGGGGCAACCTTTCAGCGAGCCATGGACATAGCCTTTATTGGAGAAAAAAAAGTTTGTTGTCATCTATCTGGATGACTTCACAGTATTCTCCAGGTTTGATAAGGAGCATTGTTATCATCTGAGGACGGTCTTCTTGAAATGCAGAAAATTTGGTCTTTCCCTAAATTCGAAAAAATCATTGTTTGCCATGAAGGAGGGAAAATTATTGGGGCACATAGTTTGAGCTGAGGGGGTCGGGATTGATTCAAACATGGTAGAAGCTATCCAAACCTTATCACTCCCTAGATCCAAGAAAGAGGTTCAGTATTTCTTGGGGAAGATTAATTTCTTAAGAAGGTTTGTTTCTAATTTTACTGAATTAGTAAAGCATATTACAGTCATGTTGAGGAAGGGAAATGAAATCAAATGGACTGTTGAACCTCGTAATTCTTTCAATCAAATAAAGAAGGCCTTGACCGAAGCACCTATGCTTATAAGTCCTGATTACTCCAAAGATTTATTGATCTTTTCCTTTGCTTCATTTGACACAGTGGCAACTATTTTACTAAAGAAGAATGTTGAAGGGTTCGAGCAACCCATTGCCTTTTTCAGTCGGGCATTGAGAGATGCTAAGATAAAATATGACATCATGGAAAAATAGGCCTATGCTTTGGTTTAAGCCCTCGAAGATTTCAGGGTCTATGTTCTTCATTCAAAGGACATTGCATATGTCCCTTCAGCTTCTGTGAAGGAGATTCTCATTCAACCTGACATAGACGGAAGGAGGAGTAAGTGGATTTCCAAAATCCTTAAATTTGATCTTAAAATAAATCCCACCAAGTTTGTTAAAGGCCAAGGTTTAGCTAGGTTGTTGGATGAATCTAATTGCAAGGCTTTGGGGGTTAATTTCATCAACACTTGCTCAGAAAATCAGCAAGCCGAGTTGTTTGATAACGGTTCTTAAGTCAACCCTCCATTGGCAGAATGTGCTTGCTACAAGGACATTGTATTTTTTCTGCAATGGTTGCGACCTCTTGATGATATGGAGAAAAACAGGGTAAGAGCTTTAAAGCTTAAATCAATTAGATATTGTCTTATTTATCAAATCTTGTATTGGAAAGACCCTTTGGGAGTGCTTTTGAGATGTTTAGACCCACAAGAGGCCCAAAATATTATGTTTGATTTTCATGATAGTTTATGTGGGGGACATCACTTCTGGAGAACTACAGCCTATAAGATTCTCAGGGCTGGGTATTTCTGGCCTAGTCTATTCACCGATGTTTGTGCAAAGATCAGGGCTTGTGTTCAGTGTCAGAAATTCTCTAAAAATCAACAACTCAAGTCTTTGCCATTGAAGCCTATGGTAGCTTTAGGACCCTTTCAGCAGTGGGGCCTAGATTTTATTAGGGAAATTCATCCTGCTTCAAGTGGTCAGCACAGGTGGATCTTGACTTCCACTGATTACTTTACCAAGTGGTTAGAAGCCATCCCCACAAGGTGTGCTTCTCACAAGGTAATCATTGGTTTTCTTGAGGATATTATGGCAAGATTTGTTTGTCTGAGCAGAATTGTCACTGATAATGTTGCATCTTTCAAGGCTGAACCATTGATCCAGTTTTGTGAACAGTTTGGAATTGCATTGATTCACTCTACCTCTTACTACCCCCAAGGGAATGGGTTGGTAGAGTCCTCTAACAAAAGCCTTATAAAGATCATCAAAAGATTGTTAGAGGACAATAAAAAAGCATGGGATTCAAAGCTCAAGTTTGCTTTATGGGCTGATAGAGTGACAACAAAGAGGTCTTTTGGTGTCTCTCCTTTTCAGCTTGTGTATGGAGTTGAGGCCATTTTTCCTTCTGACCTTGCCTTGCCTGTGGCAAAATTCTTCCAAGACCACCAAGGGGAATTTGATGATATGATCAGAAGAATACATTGGCTGGTAGAAGTGCAACAAACTAGGGAATGGTTACTGGACAAAGCACATGACCATCAACAAAAGATTAAGGAGGCTTTTGACAGGAAGGTAAGAAAAGAGGATTTTCAGCTGGGAGATCTAGTACTCAAATGGGATGCACCCAAGCAGGACAAAGGAAAGCACGGTAAATTCGAAGCATTATGAATTGGTCCCTTTAAAATCTCTGAGATATTTTCAAATAATACTTACAAGTTGAAGAATTTGGAGGGAGATGAAGTTTTTGGTGGCCCTGTAAATGGGCATTTTCTGAAAAGTTTTTTTGCTTGAGCCACGAGTGTCTTTTTCATGCCATTGTAAATATCATTTGTCCTTTTGTTTTAATAGTTGACCCCATAGCCCTAAGGTCATGCACTGAAACTACTGAAGTCCTTAGAGCCTTGCAGAGAGGTCTCTATCCCCCATGGAGCCTAATGTTATCACATTTTTTTGATAGAAGGGTGTTTTCCCTTAGAAAATAACCCCTTGGTGAAAAAAATGCAGAAAAGTGGTGCTTGCGTAACCCACTTTATAAATTTTATCCTAAGTTTGGGGTGTTTTGATGTTTGGGCACGTTGTGCTAAGGAGCACGCTCATATCTGCGGCTGAGCAACATGCACTCAGATCTACGATTGGCAGCCAATATCGGATCCTCCCAGACCTTCTGCCTTTAACGGGGGGGGGGTCCGAGTTGGTGGTATTATGACGTGAGCCCCCCACTAACGTGTCGCCTCCTTAGTAACTTGGACCCCGCCCATGCTTTACCACTTACCGCCTACCCCCCCTTCCGAGTGAATTGCCTTACCGCCCTCACTCCCTCTAACACCTGTCCTCCACTCACATCACCCGTGCGCTCGTCCCCTTTCCGCTGTCACATCTCTCCCTCTCACATCCTGACATGTGTCCCCCACTCATCCTCCATCTCACCTTCGTCACGCTGTCGTGTTCCCCCCCGACTAATCACACCCCTCTGCCTCCACATCCTTCCCCTTTTCCACATCCCCCTTGTCTGTACACCGCAACTCCCACATACCAGCACCCATGCTTTCCCAGTCACCGCTCCGCCAACCGCTTCCTTCCACCTAGCCATATTTTACTCATTGTTCCATGCGAGTTTGTGCCATCACCTCACCTACTCGTCCTCGCCTTCCTCCACGTCCGCCTGTCAGTTCTCTCTGCAAAGGTCCAACAAGGCACAGGTGGCAGATATTCAAGGGTGCGGTCAACACGTTTTCCAGATGCCAAGTTGACTTGGGCCCTATACTAATCCCGATACAGGTAGTTAATGAAGTAGGGGGAGGTGGTTGAAACACTATCTCCCCCCATAAATGGAAAGCTCGAAAGGGACTGTTAGATTGTCTGAGCTCGCGTCCGACAGGGAACTGCATGCGCAGTATGATAGAGAAGGTTCAGACGTAAGAGCTCGCATCTGACAGGAGACTGCATGCACAATTTACAGAATAGACTTAGAACGTAAAGCCTTCAATGCATGATTCAATCACTTTCAGGGTGGTTGGAGTTAGTCTGAGTATATGTAGGCATTTTTTATATTTTGTTATGGTCGATGGTTGAGCTAGGCTCCCGCATTGTAAAGTTTTGATGAAGCTTTGGTTCTCTGGTTATGTAGCTTGATTTGAGACTTCTTGTTTAATGAAAGTCAGCTTTCTTCTTCGTCTTATTTGACTTTGATACTGAAGTGTCCATGTTTGACTGATTCAAGTGGATTTTTATAGCTGCATTGTGATAGATGTTTGATTACAGTTATGTTATAATGTTCTTTAGTTTCCTGAAACTCTAAATCCGAGAGGATCTCGTTTTATGAGTTTTTCCTCCTTAGGCTGCTTGAAGACCTGATGTCCATAGCAGACCTCTGCATTCTCCTCACCAATTCTTCCTCCTATTCACCTTTAATACAACTTACTGACTGAAGTTGATCAAGACCTCAATTGCTTGTGCATGCTGGTCCAGTTTTTTGAGTCAAAACGATATTATCTCGAGTCTGCACCCATTTGACTTCTTTAAAATTTATTCATTGTGACACATAAAATGATGGGTACTGGGCTTACCTTCAACACAATTTGAAGGTGACTTCTAGTGCTAACATGTTCAATATGAATAACCAATGGTGTATGATGTTGGTGCTAAGGAATATAGTTAAAAAAGAGCCATTGGTGCACATGAGCTACATCACCGAGGCAAACAATGTTATATAACTCTATTTACATCCTTTGTTTACAACTCTTAAGAGTAATAGCTAAGAGATATGTTGTATAATCGAAATAGTGTTGCACATGTGTGTTGAGAGTCCTTATGGTCTCTAGATGTGCCATTGTTGGGTTATGGCACTCAGATTCAGATTGACATAAGATCTAGTATTTTTTGCTGTAAAATCATATGGTTTGATGTGTTTATTTATTGCATGGTTTTGCCAAAAGGTTGATGTCTAAATATTCATGGAATCTCTAGTTTGAAGCCACAACTTTGGTAGCAATAGTTTCATCCATTGTAATCAAATATGTTGACTATTCTCATGAGATCACTGAACTGATACTTAGATCCGCTTTCCCAAGCCAAAAAAGTTGACAATAGATCGAACATACCATTCTTGTGAAGAAGTATGGATAGATCTCTGTGATATGGAGGTTGGTTAACAAGTATCTCTTTCAGATCTCCATTTAAGAGGAAGAGATGTGCATATATGTGTGTAATTTGTTTGAGAAATCTATCATTTCAAAGCCATCAACATTCAAAACTGAATTGTTATGGTGAATTTCCATTTAATAAATGTTATTTGTCAGATCTTCTTAATGAGCCTTTGAGCCATTTGAACAATCGATATGAGCATTGGAACAACACTACTTTGGTTGTTGCACCAGTCACTTCCAACGATCTTGCAAATATCGACGTTGTCAAGACTTTATCAAAGGAAGTCGTTGAGGTTATAACTAAGCCACTGCTGGTTGGAGTGATCAATTATGTGGACAAGCGAAAAAAATGCCAATTATCTGATATGACCATGGCCAAAAGAAGCACATATTGATCAACGCTCCAAATCTCCATAAAAGCTCAAATCTGGAATACCTTTGGTTTGTTAGAATTGCAAATGCGGAAAACACAATTCACATATGATAATTAACAATCACACACAGAAGAAACACAAGGATTTCACGTGGTTCACCCAAACGTTGGGCTACTTCCACCAAGCATAGGCATAAGTTGTCTTATTATTCAGATCATGAAGATTACATCAGATTTGCAAGTTCTCACTCTGTCTCTCTCTCTCTCAGTCGTCCTGCCTCTACGGACTTACATGAAGTTATATACATTTACACCAGAAACTGATTATTAAATGCAATCCCTATCCATATTCTAACTTGGTCGATTTGCTTGTAACTAATGCATAATAATAGGATCCAAATCCATCCTTAGAGGAATTCGTTGTCACCAAATCCCAATAATTCCCACCTTGACAACAATTAACCTGATACCTTGCTCCTTCCTTTTGTTCATCACCTTTTCTGTAAGCCAAGAGAAGCCAAGCACCACTGCAACTTCTCTAATAAAACTAGTTTCATGATCTCGCCTGTGTGACTTGCATGAGTTTGGATTTCCTGAGGGGTCACTCCACCTCCAACATGTCTTCCACAACTATGTTGTGAGAAATATTTAGTGATAGATCTCCTCCTATCCAAAACACCTGTATTACAATATGCATTACAATTATCACATACCATCTCAGTGTAACCATTATAGGTGACATTTGTGCTTCTCAAACGTCGAAGCACCCATTTCATTGCAACACCTGAATCTATCACGTATCTGACAATATCACTAGCATGTGAAACTTCTTGATCTCAACCATTTCATCACATACAACAGACCTCCTACTGAACTTACACGAGATATAACCTTTTCTTCTTTATAAACATGCCCTATGCTTGAAGAAAACTTATAATGGAAAGCAAGTGGGATAAAAATTGGTTTGACAATGTTCATATTGAACTCCAACCACATCTTACCATTACCATCTCTATGTACTTCTATGCCCATAATTTGTTTTGCTTCTCCTTGATCCCTCATCTGAATTGTCTTGTCCACCTGAGTCATTTTCTTACTGATTTTATTCATGCTTCGGCTTGCATCAAGCATATCATCAGCAAAGAACATCAAGACCGTGAATATACTATAAACTGTATAGTCATTCCTACCCTTTGAAAAATTCTGACTCACTATGAAGGATTCAAACCTCTTGTATATTTTCCTGGGTACCAATAGGCCATACAATGAATTATCTAGCATGCAAACAAATTTACCACTGCGATCTTGAATCAACCCTTTTGGTTGTTCCATACATACTATATCTCCGTCAATGATGACCTTGTGAGAAGTAAGATCCCACACACAACATCCCTTTATACCACCATCATAACTTGCAGAGATATAAAACAAGTAGGAATTCATAAACAAAGATTTTAAGTTTGGAAATGATTTTCTGCTTACCAGTACCTGCAATTCTTTCTTGCTCTTATGACCTTGATGCTTCTGCCATAAACAAGAAGATACATCTGTCAGTTCATATGCCATTTTAGTACTCCCTTCCATCTTATAAAGGTTATCAACCTTTGTTGCCTTCATCACTACTAAACTACCTTTCGACAATGTGAGTGCTCCACCTTGACATGTATACTTATATCCATAAGAATCCAACACTCCTAATGAAATCAAATTTGATTTAAGCTCAGGTACATATCTAACATCCGTTAATTCCCTAACAATACCATCGAACATCCTGATTCTAATACTGCCAACCCCAACAGTTTTACAGGGAATACCATTTTCCATAAACACTACACCCTCATCAACATATTGGTAAGAAATGAACCAATTTCTATGTGAGCACATGTGGTGGGAGGCACCTGAATCTAACTGCCATTCTTCTTGATATTGTAAATTACTAGAAACAGATAAAACTTGATCAATCATACCTGAATTTGTTACAACCAAATTTGCTTCCTTCGTAGAGTTTTCCTCAGATTCCTTTCTCTTCCAACAATCTTTCTTGAGATGTCCTGTTTTTCCACAATACCAACATTTTTCTTTATCCTTTATGTGTCTTGACTTAGATCGAGAAAAACTTCTCTCATTCTGCTCTTTAGTTCGACCTCTGACCAACATCGCCTCTGAAGTTGAGGTTTCTTTACTAGATTTTCTTCTCATCTCCTCAGCCAACAAAGCTCCCACAACAGAGTCATAACTAAAAAATCTGTTGAGCTAAAGCTAATAGAGGTGACTAGATTATCCCAAGACTCAGGCAACAAACACAATAGTGTAATAGCCGTGTCCTCATCTTCGAATTTAACTTCTATACTAGTCAATTGAACTATAAGGGTATTAAAGGTATTTAAATGGTCAACAACTTTTGTACCTTCTTTCATCCACAAACTATACAACTGTCTCTTCAAGTAGATTCTGCTCGTTAAGGACTTCATCATATATAGACTTTCCAACTTGCTCCATAAGCCTGATGTTGTATCCTCTCCTACGATATTAAACAGAACATCATCCACTAGACATAAATGAATGGTACTAAGAGCTTTCGTATCCAGATCTTCCCATTCCCATCCCGTCATGGTTATTGGTTTCTTTGACTTGCATACCAATGCTTTTTGCAACCCTTGTTGCACCAGTAAATCCGACATCTTGAGCTTTCAGAGCTCAAAGTTATTTTTACCATTGAACTTTTCAACTTCAAACTTCGAACTCTACATCTTAACCATTTACATAAAAAAATTCCGAATACCCAAATCACTGCCTATAATAATCAAGACTTAAAAAATTAATATGAAAAAATAATTGATAAAAAAAATTAATTTAAAAACATTTTTTTTTTTTTTTTAACGAAAACGGTTATGTTGCATTAAGCGGCTTTTTGGCCAGCCAGAATCAGAAAGTTACAAATCTGGAGAAGATTGGTGACCTCTAACAGTGCTGCCAACCTTCTTGTGAACGTCTTGGGGGACCAATCCCCTCTGCTCCTTGAGCTAATTCGAGAATATGACAAAGGATGCATACATGAGTAAATTCTCACAAATTGTGAACATAGCAAAAGACAGAAGCAAAGCATTATATCTAGGGGGCTGAACTTTTCCCCTTAATATAGGGGTCCATCTTTTTCTGAGAACCTAACGAAATGTTGGAGGTCGCCTCCTTTTCTCTGCGCGCTTTGTTGGTCTTTCGCCCTCGGGTGAGGGGTGGTGACGGGACTGAATTGTCTTCGGATTCAGAAGTTCCCCTAGAGCCGCTAGAGGGGACTGTAGCAATCGGACCTGCTTGGGCAGAGGGTTCCGGGTCTGATGCCCGAATTTCTCTCACTGCCGCTGAATTTGGAGGGGTGGATTCCGGAAGGCTTTCGTCTGCCAGAAGATCTTCCTTGACTGCTGTTGCTTCTGGTTCTAGGGTTTCATCTTCCTTCAACGCATCAAAGATGTTTTTATTTTCTGGGATTGCCTCTGCTGAGTGAGTGGCCTTCGGGGCATGGGCTGGTGGATCCTTTCGCCTTGACTGCCTTCGTCGATTAGATACGGGCTGAAAATCATATTCTTTGACTAGTCCCTGCTCCTCAGGGGCTTTGGGGCAGATTCTTGCGAAGTGGCCGTAAGCATGGCACCAGAGGCACTTAAACGGAATCTGCTCGTAGTCCAGCTCTTGGATATGAAACCATTCCCCCAGGGAGAGATTAATGGCTTCCGGAAGACCTTTCTCGAGATTAACCTCAACACATATGCGAGCGCAGGTAAACTGGTCCCCTTTCGGTTCCGCACTGTCCAGGAAGTGCCCAAGCTTGTTTTCTATGTCCTCCAGAGATCTTGTCCCCCAGAGATGCAAGGGGAGGTGTGGCAGCCTAACCCGAACAGGGGCTGCGGTGATCTCGGCTTTGGGATTGAAGTCAAGAGTCCAGGGGGCTAAGAATAGTCCTCTCGACCCCATGAAATAGGGTCCAGATCTGAAGACTAGATCACAGTCTTCTTTGCTTGCGAAGCCGAAGACAAAGAAACCCTTGCCTATTGCGAACAGAGAAACGTTTCCTTTTATCAGCAACTTCCATCGATCATCCATCCATGCCTCCACCGTTTTGGGGCTAGGCCATAACCCCGTAAACTTTCCGATGAGGGCAGTTTCTGCTAGAAGGAGGGCAAGATTGCAAGGCTCCTCTGGAGATAGCTCCAGAGAAGGGATCTCCTCCATCTTCTTAACGAACTTAGACGAGAGAGAAGGCTTGGTTTTGGGTCCTGCCGAGCGGACTAAAGCTTTGAATGCTTCCAAACGGTCATTGCCTCTCTTGGTAGTCATATTTGGGGCCATTGTAAGGCCGTCGGCCTCCAACATACAAGAGGACAAATCGCAGCGGCAAGACAACACGCATGCAAAGGCGAGATGCCGGTCAAGCTAAGCCTGGACGCCGAGAGGGCCGAGGCTACCTGTGTGCGCGGCTAGGGTCAACACGCATGCAAAACGCGCATACCCCTGCTCGGTTTGAAGGCCAAGACCACGCGCTGTAACACCAATCTGCGGCTCTGAATATCCCTGGTCGACTGCTGTAAATGAGGATCCGCACCCCTGCATTCGAAAACCAGCTCGAGGGCGGCTAGGGTTTAGGCCCTAGCCGTAGTGAGATTCCGTCTCGCTTCATTCTCTCTAATTTAATTTAAAAACATTTTTTTTTTTTTAACAGAAACGGTTATGATTATATTGATAAAAGATCATCGGCCTTGCCTGAAAAGAGTACATGGAGAAAAAGATCCCAAGAATAGATTTCGATTTATCTTATCGGATTGCAGTTCACTTTCCTATGTTTCCAGTTATCCAAATAAACTACATTCCATGAATCCTTACATGAATAATTTCGAATAGATTGAGGGCCTAAAAATTGACTAAAGGAGCTCTTGATTATTTTTTCTTTCCGGATCGACTTCTGGTCGTCATTGGTTGTATTTCTGGTGGTGTCTTTTTCCTCTTCTCAACTGTTGTCCATCCTTCTTTGGCGGGTGTTGTTGTTGTTGTTGATTCGATTATCCCCTTATTTTCCTGGTCCAGGGGACTTGCTTTCTTTGGGGATATCAATGCTGCTTCATCTTTTCCGTCTTTATCGGCCTCGTCTACCCATCTTGAAGGAGGTGGGGGGCTAAAGAATACCTTGCTTTCTGTTCTTGTGTCCGGAGTGTCTGAAGCCTTGATACTTTCTATTCCAGGGTCAAGTGGAGTTGAAGCTTTATTCTTCGRATGAGGGACATTCTTGGAATGATTCAGAGGTGTCTCCTGAGTAGACGTGCCTTTGGAATCAAGGCTCAGAGGGTCTGATTCTAGAGAAGATTTTCGGATGTTTGTAATAATTAGTTGATGATCTTCATTGGAGCCTTCCCACCCTGTTGATTTGCGATGTTGCTTTCCCGCTTTCCTATTCCCCTTTGTGCATTGAGCTGCTATGTGCCCTGTTTCGAAACAAGCCCTGCAGCGCAATGAGATTCTTTCATAGTCTAGCTTTTGGGTCCAGGTGTAGTTTTTTCAACCCAAAATAATTTCTGCTGGAAACCCTTTGCTAAAATCCATTTCCACACAGATTCTGGCATATGAAGTGGTGCTGTGAATTCTTGTTTCTTTACTTGCAAAATAAAACTTTCCTAATGTAGATCCAATATCTCGAAGAGAAGTTTCGCCCTAGAAATGCAAGGGAAGATTTGGAAGTCTAACCCAAACTGGAGCAGAAGAAAGAACAACATTCAGAGGATTGAAGCAAGGAGTCCAAACCATCATGCACAAACCTGAGTTTCCCCAAAACCAAGGGCAAGAGGCTAGGATCAAATCCCGATCTGCTGCCAGATCAAACTCTGCAATGAAGAAACCCTTCGAGCAGGGGTGGATGAACAAATCTTCCTTGATGAGAGGCTTCCATTGGGCTGTGATCTAGCCATTGAGATCCACAAGCCGCGGCCAAAGTCCATTGAACCGGCAGATTAAAGCATTTTCCCGGAAGTAATCTTCCTTGTCTTCAGCTTCCTGACCCATTAGAAGAGAAATCGCTGGAGCTTCTTTAACCGAGTACGAGGCAGAAGGGAAGGAGCAGACTGAAGTTTGTGATTTTACAGCATCACTGTAGGAGGATGGAACGCTTCCCGGAGGGTCGGGGCCGAGGGGAGCCGCGCATGTCTGAGCAGCTGCAGAACCGAGTTGGGCAGCTCCGATGCGACCTGGACCACTGTGGGAGAGAGCCGCCATTGAAAAGGGGCGTGCGATCTTTGAGGAAAGATCAGCTGCGGCCAAGAGGCCGAGCTGCAGAAAGGAGGCGGCTAGGGTTTAACCCTGTCCGCGGAATCGCCGAGAGCCCGCGCGTCCATTGGTGAGGGAGTTATTTAAAAACATTTTAATAATATATAAAAAGATTTAATAAAAAACTTTTATAAAACAAAAATATTCACTTTTTAAAAACATCAACTTTTAAAATTTTAATTCCTCCTCTCTTTTTAATATTATATTTCAAATACTATATTCCAAATATAGTACATCCTTTTATACCTCTTGTGCAAAATTCTTCATAAACATCGACTTTTAAAATACTTTTAATATTATATTCCAAATATAGTACTTCCTTTTATACCTCTTGTGCAAAATTCTTCATACCATAAACTTTTTACCACGTGACTTTAAAACCATGCCCTTTTAAAACCATGCGAATTTAATTTAAGAGATCGTGACTTTTTTATTTAAGAGAGTTTCCGCACCTCACGTTAGCAGAGTGCGGCCATCTCAAAGGGTCTTGGCATTTCCCGATATACTTGGACTGCGACGGTTCTCGGTTCTTACTACCATTGGAGTGCGTTGATTTTGAAAGATCTACGCATTGTGCTTCAATTTTAAGACACCGTACTCTTTGAGAGGAGGGACTGTAGAAATGGACGCACTTCACAAAGATGTTGTTGCTTCTCTGAAATTTGACGTTATTTCCTACAATCATTTTTAATACTACTTGTTAGAATTGTAAATGTAGTAAACACAATTTACATATGATAATTAACAATCACATATAAAGAAACACATGGATTTCACGTGGTTCATCCAAACGTTGGGCCACGTCCTCCAAGCATAGGTATCTGTTGTCTTATTATTCAGATCATGGAGATTACATCAGATTTGCAAGTTTTCATTCCGACTCTCTGTGAGTCGTCCTACCTCTACGGGCTTACATGAATTTATATACATTTACACCAAAAACTGATTATTAAATGCAATCCCTATCCATATTCTAACTTGGTCGATTTGGTTGTAACCAATGCAGAATAATAAGATCCAAATCCATCCTTAGAAGAATTCGTTGTCACCAAATCCCAATATGCTTTACTACTGATCTGAAACTGACAAACAACAATTTACTTAAAATATGAAAAAAATATGAAATATGCCTGCTTTGTATTTAGACTTGTCAATATATGCCGATCAATTTGTAAAATATCCAATCGATGTTTCCCTGTGAACAAATGTGATTGTTCAGAGGGATCCCTGGGAAGACAAATTCTAGTTCAGCTCTCAGAACTAAAGATGTTGGCTCAGATCTCAAAAAAGTGTTCACTTGCTGGATAAATGCGTTGTGGATATGCCTTAACTAGTACACATGAATGCTTCACATGATTTTGAAGTCGCCAATGCTCTGCTAATCTGTGGTGCAAACAAGTAGCAGAAAGCTCAAGAATGGAAACAATCCAGTCGCCCACGCCCCATGAATCTACCTTAAGAGTAGCCCATGTGATAATCCATCTCTACAGATGTCTTCATAAGAATCTGATTGCTAATAACCTCCAAGAAGCAGGCCATTTCATAGAGCTTGCCCGAAATGTGTAGCACATGAAGGATGGTATTTGGAAAGGGCATGGATTCAACAAAATTTTCAGTTTGAGCGCTCTATATTTTCTTTAAGATGATTGCATCTTTTCCACAAGTAGGATGCCTGTCCAAGCTCATTATCAATACAAAATTTCTTAATCATCTGTTCAAGAGTAGTAAAGAGCACCAGCACGACACCTTCTTCAACTGTATTTACAGTATCATCAAATCGTAAATAATCAAAAGCCAATTGAAGCCAACATAGCCTTGTCCTGTTATCCTTAGCTGGAAAGAGGGTCGAAGAAGGATAGAGGAGTCCACGTGTGTCCATATGCCAACGAAGGAAATATGTCACATTCAAAAGTTTGAGGTATTTTTTTGTTTTGTAATGTCACATATGCCACATTTGGGAATTTCTTCAACTTTCTCTTGTTCACATTGAAACATGCTTCACACAAATAAAAATAAGAAGTGAAAGCCAATGGAAGAACGTGGGAGCTTGATGGCTTTAATTACATCTTAGGTTGATAGTCTCCAACATTGCGGTGAGATCAACATAACTTATTTGTGGTTTTAAGGTTCACCAACACAATAAGGTCGTTCAACATTGTGTTGAATTTGTTTTCTTCAAAGGACATTAACCTTCATTAAGTTTCACCAACACAATAAGGTTCTCCAACATTGTGTTTGTGGTTTTAAGGTTCACCAACACAATAAGGTCCTCCAACATTGTGTTGAATTTGTTTTCTTCAAGGACATTAATGTTCATTAAGGTTCACCAACACAACAAGGTCCTCCAACATTGTGTTTGTGGTTTTAAGGTTCACCAACACACTAAGGTCCTCCAACATTGTGTTGAATTTGTTTTCTTCAAAGGACATTAAGGTTCTTCAACATTGTGGTTTTAAGGTCCACCACCACTTGTGATATCAATATTGTCTCTTATTTGTGGTTTTAAGGTCCACCAACACATTAAGTTCCTCCAACATTGTGTTGAATTTGTCCTCTTCAAAGGACATTGAGATCCTCCAACATTGTGGTTTTAAGATCCACCAACACTTATTTGTGGTTTTAAGGTTTACCAACACAATAAGGTCCTCCAATATTGTGTTGAATTTGTTTTCTTCAAAGGACATTAAGGTTCTTCAACATTGTGGTTTTAAGGTCCACCGACACTTCTGATATCAACATTGTCTCTTATTTGTGGTTTTAAGGTTCACCAACACATTAAGGTCCTCCAACATTGTGTTGAATTTGTCTTCTTCAAAGGACATTAAGATCCTTCAACATTGTGGTTTTAAGATCCACTTACACTTATTTGTGGTTTTAAGGTTCACCAACACAATAAGGTCCTCCAACATTGTGTTGATTTTTTTTTCTTCAAAGGACATTAAGGTTCACCAACACAATAAGGTCCTCCAACATTGTGTTGAATTTGTTTTCTTCAAAGGACATTAAGGTTCTTCAACATTGTGGTTTTAAGGTCCACCAACACTTCTGATATCAACATTGTCTCTTATTTGTGGTTTTAAGGTCCACCAACACATTAAGGTCCTCCAACAATGTGTTGAATTTGTCTTCTTCAAAGGACATTAAGATCCTCCAACATTGTGGTTTTAAGATCCACTAACACTTATTTGTGGTTTTAAGGTTCACCAACACAATAAGGTCCTCCAACATTGTGTTGATTTTTTTTCTTCAAAGGACATTAAGGTTCACCAACACAATAAGGTCCTCCAACATTGTGTTGAATTTGTTTTCTTCAAAGGACATTAATGTTCATTAAGGTTCACCAACACAATAAGGTCCTCCAACATTGTATTGAATTTGTTTTCTTCAAAGGACATTAAGGTTCTTCAACATTGTGGTTTTAAGGTCCACCAACACATTAAGGTCCTCCAACATTGTGTTGAATTTGTCCTCTTCAAAGGACATTGAGATCCTCCAACATTGTGGTTTTAAGATCCACCAACAATTGTGGTTTTAAGGTTCACCAACACAATAAGGTCCTCCAACATTGTGTTGAATTTGTTTTCTTCAAAGGACATTAACGTTTCTGGTTTTAAGGTCCACCAACACTTGTGATATCAACATTGTCTCTTATTTATGGTTTTAAGGTCCACCAACACATTAAGGTCATCCAACATTGTGTTGAATTTGTCTTCTTCAAAGGACATTAAGATCCTCCAACATTGTGGTTTTAAGATCTACTAACACTTGTTTGTGGTTTTAAGGTCCATCGACACATTAAGGTCCTTCCACATTGTGTTGAATTTGTCCTCTTCAAAGGACATTAAGATCCTCCAACATTGTGGTTTTAAGATCCACCAACACTTGTGATATCAACATTATCTCTTATTTGTGGTTTTAAGGTCCACCAACACATTAAGGTCCTCCGACATTGTGGTTTTAAGACATTAAGGTCCTCCAACATTGTGTTGAATTTGTCCTCTTCAAAGGATGTTAAGGTCCTCCAACATTGTGTTGAAGAATTGTTGTCCCTTGAGGACATTAAGGTCCTCCAACATTGTGTTGAATTTGTCCTCATTAAAGGACATTAAGGTCCTCCAACATTGTGTTGAATTTGTCCTCTTCAAAGGACATTAAGATCCTCCAACATTGTGTTGAATTGGTCCACTTCAAAGGACATTAAGAGCCATTATTGATTTTTTCCTCTTTAGAGGAAGTTAAGAGCCATTATTGATTGCTTTTGCATCAAGATGTTGTTAAATTTGAGCCATTGTTGATTGCTTTTGCATCAAGATGTTGTTGAATTTGTGCTCTTCAGAGAACATTAAGAGCCATTATTGAATTTGTTCTCTTTAGAGGATGTTAAGAGCCATTATTGATTTCTTTTGCATCAATATGTTGAATTTTGTGGTGTTTAGAGAACTCCAACATTGTGTTGAATTTGTGGTCTCTTGAGGACATTAAGGTCCTCCAACATTGTGTTGAATTTGTGTTCTTTAGAGGACATTAAGAGCCATTATTGATTGTTTTTGCACCTCTTGAGCCATTATTTTATGTAATCTTGACACAAAATATCTTGCAAAAGAGTCCCAATATAGGGTTCTTCAAAATGTTTATTTCCTTATACAAAGGAAAATAACATTGTAAACCAGGCAAAAGGAAAAACATTGAATAAAAATATTCGTTCGTGGTGGTGGATGTATCCTAATACCTATCTCGAAATTAGAATAAGGGGGTCTAAGGTACACTTTGTGCTTATGTAATAATGGATGATTTATTTTTATGCTTGGTGGTGTTTTATTTCTAGTATTTTGACACTCATCTTTAATTTGGAAAACAAAACAAGCACACAAATGATCATTTTTTTATGAAGTGCATACACTACAATGATGATTACAACAATTAATTTTTTTGAAGTTGTCTCAAACTTACCATCTTTGTAAATTGGAAAATGGTTATGTGCCATTTCCAAATATTCTATTCAATTGCATTTTAAGTCATTGGGTGATATTAAATTGTACATTCTCAATTCGCTTGGAATCAATAGATTTTTGAATCCAAAAGCTGAAGTTGAAAAGTCATGTAAGGGTTTTTCAATTCACAAATCAATTGTGAAAATTGTCATAAATGTTAAGTTTTTACTGCTATTATTAGGTTATTTCCAAATTACATGAGCATTCGATGCATTTCCAAAACAACCGTATAAAGAGGATAACTGAAAGAAACACAATCACAAGGTACACAATATTTTATCATGGGAAACCCTCATGAGGGAGAAAACCCAACAAAAAATTCCTCAATAATAGATTGCCAATACAATCCCAAGACTAATACCAAAACACCAAAGACAGACCAAGACTGAGCATGCGCCTCTCTTCTCCTTCCTCCCGCAACTGCAATTGCCTTCAAGATATGTGCATTAGATGAGTGAGTGAGTGTGTTCAAATGAGACACCATCCTCACATATAAATACAAGTTGAGGTGGCACTAAGGTTGTGTCTCTTCACTTGGTGGAGCCGACTTCTTCTAGAAGTGGCTAAAACCACTTTATAAATACTAGGGTCTGACTTTACAAATACAACTTGACCAATCCAAAAAAGGGGATTTGATCTTATACAAGACCCGACTTGATCAATCCACAAAAGGGGACTTGATCTATAAAATAATAACTCAAATATAATTAGAATATTCTTCGAAGTTACAATATTTTAACACTCCCCCTTAATGAGAAGGGTATTCTACTGACATGAATCAATACAACATCATCAAGAGAAGGAGAGGGCAACATCATCATCAACATCTGGAACACTGACTGGCACATCTATAAATCATCGGAAGTTTTTCTCATCATCAATATCATCATTGTTTACAACATGGAGCTGGAGTAACATCATCATCATCATCATCAACATGAAGTTGAAACATCAACATCAATAACACGAAGCTGGAACAAAAAAATCAACAACAACACAAAGCTAGAACAACAACATCATCAACAACACGAAGCTAGAACATCATCATCAACACGTGGAAACATAGTGAGATAGGTGCATCATCAACAACATTTGTCATACTTTGTCAGACCGTCGTTACTGGACCTTCGGTATCTGCCCAGGAATCATAATATTCCCTAGGATATAAAATCCTAACAAACTACCATGTGGTACTCGGACAGACCGTCCTTACCGGACCTTCGTGATCTTCCTAGGAATCATAAGATTCCCTAGGATATAAAATCCTAACTGAGCTACCACTACTGACCACAAATGGCATATACATGCACATGTACTTTGATAGACCGTCCTTACCGGATCTTTGAAATCTGCCCAGGAATCATAATACTCCCTAGGATATAAAATCCTAACAAGCTACCACGTGGTACTCTGACAGACTGTCCTTACCGGACCTCCGAGATCTGCCCAGGAATCATAAGATTCCCTAGGATATAAAATCCTAACCGAGCTACCACTACTGACCACAACTGGCATATACATGCACAAGTACTCTGACAGACCGTCCTTACCGGACCTTTGGGATATGCCCATGGATGATCAATCCCCTAGGATA
The DNA here is from genome assembly GCA_009831015.1 of Picea engelmannii. Lineage (NCBI taxonomy): Eukaryota > Viridiplantae > Streptophyta > Pinopsida > Pinales > Pinaceae > Picea > Picea engelmannii. The sequence goes on from ML776775.1 coordinate 920,154, forward strand.
TAAAATCCTAACGAAGCTACCCGTTGTTGGTCAGGATACCATAATATCATCAGCATCAGTCCCCCTTTCAAGGGAGGTCCTTTCAGACTACACCAAGCTTGTCTCAGAAGTACTCAAACTTCACACGAGATAGAGGCTTGGTCAACACATCCACAACCTGCTCATCTATGACAACATATTGGAGCTTTACAACTCCCTTTTGCACCATATCTCTATGTGCTTTGACTTATCATGGAAATTGGGTTCTCCGTAATCTTTATACAACTATGGTTATCACATAGAATCATAGTGGTTTCCATCTCCAGATCAAACAAACATGTCAACAACTTTCGAAGCCATATGGCTTCACAACTGGCAGAACATGCTACTATGTACTCCATTTTTGCCGTGCTGAGAGAAATATTCGATAGCTTCCTGCTTTTCCATGAAGTCATGGCTGAACCCAAACTGAAACAACATCCTGAAGTGCTCTTTCCATATGAAGCACTTCTAGCCCAATCCGAATCAGTATAACCATACAGTCTGAAGTCATGATATCTTGTATAACAGAGACCATAACCCAACGTACTCTTAAGGTATCTCATCACTTGCTTTGCAACTACAAGGTGAACACGCCTAGGCTCCACTAGATACTGACTTAAGGTGTTCACAACAAAGCATATATCTGGTTTGTTATTCGCTAGATACATCAACGATCCAATAATCTGTCTGTATAGAGTAGCATCAACCAACTCTGACGAAGTATCAACCAAAAGATTCAAATTCGTTTCCATGGGTGTGTTCATGGCTTTACATTCCAACATGTCAAGTCTCTTCAATATTTCAACTGCATACTCCCCTTGGTTAAGGAAGATCTTCTCTGGGCTCTGCCAAACTTCAAGACCTAAGAAATAATGCATCGGGCCTAGGTATTTCATCTCAAACTATGTAGCGAGCTTCTTCTTGCAATCTGTGGTGAGATTTTCTTCTCTTGTCAAGAATAAATCATCCACATATAGTAGCAATAAAACTGGCTCATCATTCATAACCTTGAAGTATAGGTTAGGATCAACTTTACTCTTGGTAAATCCCAATCTTAGGAAACTATCAATTCTGCCATACCAAGCTCTAGGAGCTTGCTTCAACCCATACATAGCTTTCTTCAACCTGCAGACACGAGTCTTTCTATCTTCAACTTCAAACCCTTGTGGTTGTTCTATATACACTTCTTCTTTAATAACATCATTTAAGAAAGTTGTTTTCACATCCATCTGGTGCAACTTCCACTTCATTTTGGCTGCAAGAGATATGATGGTTCTGATAGAAGTGTATTTGGCTACAGGAGCAAATGTTTCTTCATAGTTAATACCTTCTTTTTGAGAAAATCCATGAGCCACAAATCTTCCCTTATGTTTTTCAATACTTTCGTCTGCTGCATGTTTTATTTTTTATATCCACTTTGAAGATACCACATCTTTCTTCTTTGGTCTAAGAACTACTTCCCATACATCATTCTTCATAATGGACTGGTATTCTTCTGATATGGCGTCGATCCATTCTTTCTTCTGAACGACTTCCTCAAAGAAAGTAGGTTCCTTTTCTATGAGATCGCACATTAAGGCCATATAGCTGGAGAATGGCTTAGGTTTCTTGCTTTGTCTCATGGTTCCTTCTAGGGAACCATACCTCTCTGCATCTTGAATAAGTTCTTTCGCCCAAGCTGGATTTCCTTGATAGTTTGAGTGTTGCATCTTCATCAAAGGTTACATCTCTGCTGATCTCAATATGACTGTAACCTGGTATGTAAATTCTGAAGGCCTTAGAGACCTCATAGTATCCAACAAATATTCCCTTATATCCTGAAGTATCCAACTTAGTTCTCTTTTCTTTTGGAATGTGTACAAATACTGAACAACCAAATATTTTGATATGGCTTACTTTTAGATTCTTTCCGGTGAACATTTCTTTGGTAGTTTTGAATCCAAGTGCACTCTGGGATAATCTGTTTTGGCCATATATTGTTGTTCTTGTTGCTTCATCCCATAAGTGCATTGGAATATCTTGATCGTGAATCATAGTCTTTACTGCTTCCATAATCATTCTATTATTTCTTTCTGCTACACCATTTTGTTAAGGATTATAGGGAGTGGTGAGCTCCCTCTTAATCTCGACATCTTTGCAAAATCTTCCAATTCATTTGAAGTGTACTCTCCTCCATTGTCTGACCTTAGTATCTTGATTTTCCTTTCAGATAGGTTTTCTACCAAGGCTTTGAATTCCTTGAAATTTCCAAGTACTTCATCTTTTGACTTCAAGAAATAAACCCAAGTCTTACGAGAGTAATCATCAACAAAAGATACATAGTATACATACCCTCTTAAAGAGGTTGATGGCATTGGACCACATACATCTGAGTGGACAAGTTCCATAATTCCTCTTGCTTTACTTTGGAAAATGATTATTTATGTTCTTTTCTTGTACACATCCCTTGCATACACCTTCATGATCAACCTTTAGATTTGGTAAACCTGTAACAACCTTCCTTACATATGGTAAGGCTTTGTAGTTGATGTGAGCTAGTCTTCTATGCCAAAGTTCACAAGGACTTTCAATAGAGTGAGTCAAAGCCACATCTGAGTGACCCTTTAACTTGTACAAACCACCTTCTTCTATTCCAATAACAACTGCATCTTCTATAGTTTTTCCTTTAAACCACACAATAACTTCACCATCTATGAATGCAACCCTGAAACCTTTCTTATCTAGGGCTGAAATAGAAAGTAAGTTCTTTTTCATACCTGGTACATAGAGTACATCCTTCATTATTATTGGAGTTCCTGAATCAAGCTTGTAGGTAGCTTCTCCCATTCCTCTAATTGGGTACTGGTAATCATCTCCCAGTGAAACTTTTTGGGGGGAGTGTAGCACCCATCCACAGGATGCTAAGCAATTAACCATTTATTTAAATACTTACACATTAACAACTTTGTTTTAGCATTATTTCATTGATTTTCATTTACACATTTCTTCTACATCTTCTCAATGATAAATCTAATAACATGATGAAATAAGTAGTAGGCTAACTTTAAGATTTAAGAACTTAAAACATAAGTATACCCAAAATATCAATAACAAAATATCCCTGAAAAATACCTCCTCCTTAGTTTGTAGAAGCTCATCAGTTGTAATGTGGTCCTGGGCGCTTCCAAGTATTCTTTTCCCGCTTTCCCAGAGTGAAACAATGGAATCCTCCCTGCCAACTAGGAACCTAGCCGGCTTCCTAGGGTTTCTTGGCCCTCCGTGCCCGTGACTCCAAGAACAACAAAGCACAAATGCTCAAAGAAAACTATCACAAGAATTATCTTCCAAAAATTCACAACCTCTCATCATGCTCCAACCTCTCCATCCCCCTCCTCTCTACTTCTTCTCCCTATTTATCAAGTTTCCATACACACTTCCCCAAGTCTCCTCACCCCCCCCTCATTATTATCCATCAACCTTCCTTATCTAGATATTTTGGGAAAATATTAAAATAAAACTAAATATAAATGACTTGCATTAAACAACAATAAATAAAATAAAAAGTCATTATTCTCATGCTAGATAATAAATGTTATT
>ML776775.1:934797-952406 GCA_009831015.1 Picea engelmannii
ATGTAACATACAAATAGGTCTAGAGGTACACATCTCAATGTCTAACAAAGTCTAACTGACTCCAAACAAATGCTAAACTTTGAATTATTAAGATTAATAAACAACAATGTTCTAACTACCCAAGGTCAAAATATGGGGCGTTATAGGGAGTCCTTCTCTATAAGTATGGAGAGAGTGTTCTTCTGACCTGTCATGTGCTTAGAGGCACCACTATCTATGAGCCAAGTATCCTCTCCAGGTGTCACAGATCTTGAGAGAGCGGAAAACAAAACATATTCTTCAATCTCTTCTTTATCTAACTTGTTGGGTGGCTCATCATCTTCGGTTGCATGGGCATGATGTATTTTTTAATTTATTTTCTTGTATTCTTCCCTTCTGGCATGACAATTCTTAGCAATGTGTCCCATCTTATCACAATGATAACACTGGTAGGAGGAGAAATCTTTTTGCCTTCCTTGACCTTTATGATATTTCTGGATTCTCTTTGGAGAGTGAGACTCTTTATGAAGGTGAGACTCCTTTTGAAAATGAGACTTTCCCTTTCCACCCTTAGCATGAGAAACTAGGGCTTGATATTCACCTCTTAATAGGATGGCTTCTCGGTTGGCCACTCTTGATTCTTCCTGAACACATTCTTCCCATAAAATGTCAAATTGGAGTTTCTCTTTTCTTGAACAAATATTTTGGATGAAGGCATCCCAAGGTCTTGTTATACCATTACGAGTTGTCATCACAAGTTCATCTTCATCTAAGTTGTCTCTAATTGCCTTTAATTGTTCCTTGAATTGAGAAACTCTAGATAAATAGTCTTGAATTGTTTCTCCTTTTTACATCTTTGTATTCTTGAGTTGGGTTCTCAAGTTCATCTTCTGGTTGATGTTCTTTCCTTCATACATTCTGTTTAGGGAATCAAACATATCTTTTGGAGTATTCTTAGAAGACACTTGAGGGATCAAGTGGTCTTTAATGGAATCTGCAATCGTTCTTTTAGCCTTAATCATATCCTTCTTGTACTTCTCTTTGGCTGCATTTTCTTCAAGTTCCAGTACATTTTATTTTATGAATTTTGCAAGGTAATTCTCTTCAAGAATGAGTCCAATTATGTACTTCTAGGAACATAAATTTTCCACACCTTCTAGCTTGTCAACAAGCTTGGTGTTTGTAGACATCTTGACCTGGAGCTAAGAAAATGACCAGAAAATGAAAGTGCTCAAAAATTGAAATTGATCTTACCAGAAGAATGCGTTCGACTGTGGCAAGTTTTTTGGAGCTGACTATTTCAAAAAATTCCAAGTTTTACCCCTTGAAACTTGACCTGCGCAATTTTGGACTGGTACTTCTGGTTTCCCGATTTTCTCGTACTAGTCAAAACTAGGGTTTGACTTTTCAGAGAATGTGGCCACTAAAAAAGTTTGCTCAAGCTGCCAAAAGATGTGCTAGGGAAGGGCACACTTCCCAAGGTGATTTTTGGTAAAAAAATCCTCTTCAGTAAAAAACCATGATTTTCTTGTACGATAACAGTGACATCTAGATACCCAGTGAAAGATGCTCTATTCAGTCAAGATTTGATACCATGTTAAGTTTTTACTATTGTTTTTAGGTTATTTCCAAATTACATGAGCATTCAATGCATTTCCAAAACAACAGTATAAAGAGGATCACTAAAAGAAACACAATCAAAAGGTTCACAACATTTTATCTCGAGAAACCCTCATGGGGGAGAAAACCCAACAAAAACTTCCTCAATAATAGATTGCTAATACAATGCTAAGACCAAGACCAAAACACCAAATACAGACCAAGACTGAGCATGCACCTCTCTTCTCCTTCCTCTTGCAACTACAACTTCCTTCAAGATATACGCATTAGATGAGTGCGTGAGTGTGTTCAAATGAGACACCATCCTCACATATAAATACAAGTTGAGGTGGCTCTAGGGTTGTGTCTCTTCACTTGGTGGAGCTGACTTCTCCTAGAAGTGGCTTAAACCACTTTATAAATACTAGGGTCCGAATTTACAATACCACTATACAAATACAGTTTGACCAATCCACAAAAGGGGATTTGATCTTATACAAGACCCGACTTGATCAATCTGCAAAAGGGGATTTGATCTATAAAATAATAACTCTAATGTAATTAGAATATTCTTTGAAGTTATAATATTTCAACAATAAATACCTACCTAAAATTCAATAAGCGGGTTATTATCTTCTCATCGTAGACTTCAAGTGAGTTTCATCAAAGTCACGTCATTTAAAAGAACACTTTGGTGTCCATGATCGATAGTACATGAGACCGTAAGGTTGGCAACAAGTGCAAGCGAGTGTGACACAAAAGAAAAACAAATGCAAGTGAGCGTGACATAGTTGATGTGTAGAATCATGGAATTTTTTTCCTTGTTAGAAACATCGATTGAGATAGTTGAAGGCACTTTAGTTATAATGCATAAGGGAACTTTGGAAAATGCTCTTGCCTATTTGTGAGTCATACAGATAAAGGTAAACATGCTACAAATTCAATCCAAACTCTTGAATGATGAGTTAAGAACAATACAAAATCATGAGGTAATAAAGAATGATTCTAAACCAGTTCTTGTTCATAATAATCCTTTGTTTGAAATTGATATTTGATCTAGGATCATTTTTCCTCCTAAAATCAATGTTGTTGAGTTGACCTAAGGGGGTCTTGAAATTACCAAGGGAGTGGGCTCCCTTAATGGATTTGATTGTATTTTCCTAAGTTGTAATCATATTATAGAAGGATTGGGTTTGTTTTCCCTAATTATGATGTAAATGGCTTATTTAAGCATTTAGTTGAGTTAAGGTGGATTTTCCTAAGTATGGAGGATTTGATCAAATTGATCCTCATCAATTGTAGAGGGTTGGAGTGCTATTATTATAATTAGTTTCAGATTCTTAGGAATTGTTTTGAATGAGTTGGAAGTATATCTTCCATGCACAAATTGTAATCCTTTGGGCATAGAGAGGTGTGGAAAGATTAGTGGAGAATTAGGCCAAAATCGAGGAGAGGTCGATTAATGAAAATCGAGCCAAAGGGAAGGAGCCTAGATTATGAATCAGGAAAATAATGTTTTTTTTTGTAAAGTGTGTACAAAGATTCATTAATAGAATCATTGTATTATTACTTCTCCATGTAAGAGTGAGATTTGGATCTCTTGTGGGTTAGATTTTCTTCTAAATCCTATGTTGCAGGTTCAAGGCTGAACAATGGTTAGATCCTCGTGCAAAAGGAAGACAGATCGTGATTCTTGATCATCGATCATTGGATGAGATCGATGACCCAATTTTGATAAAGGATTGGGTTTCAAAGTTACAAAGAATCACAACAAGGAACAATGGTTTGGCACAAAGGCGAAATCAGGGTTCCAAGGTCGCAATAGGCTTGAAACCTAGAAGTGATCGTAACCCTTGATTCTCTTGGATTGACGACAAAGATTCAGTCTATCGGAGTAAGACTATCCGAGAACATTAAATGGAGGATGCTCTGATGAAGATCAATCTGATCAACGATGCATATTGATTAGAGGAGATAGATCGACGGTGGAAGTCCCATGGACCGTTGGAACCATATTGTCAAAGTTCATTTTTATCATTAAGAGTTGGAATTGTTGGATCGAAACTTCAAGTCTCTTTTAGTTCCGACAATGACAAGCGTCACGATATAGACGACAAAGATTTCCTATGAATGAGTAAGATCAATGGCTCTCGAAAGGATGCGTAGAAGGTGGTCTGTCGAAGACTAAGAGGGAAGTGGAAAAGGTGGATGGATCGTGATCGTTGATCACAAGAGATAAAAAATGGAGGATGATCCATTAGATCAATATAATGGATGACCGAAACCACATCATCGGGAGACTGCTAGTTGAGGTTTTCCAAACTCTGTTTTGAAATTGTCGATGATAATATCCTCTTTGGGAATGTCGATGATGACCATGAGATCACCGACGACGATAAGGGTAAAGGAAATCGACGATGTGCACAATGATGAAATCAACAGTGGAGACTAACCTCTGATCAGATTGAAAACAAGGATCTGTTCAGAGTAGATCAGATAATCGGTTCTGGAGGAAGGCATCTAGCAACATTCCATTGGAGTGAAAGTTTTAGAGTGGGGCCACATTTCGTTAGGTCCGATAAATTGTCAGACTTATGGTGTGGATACTCCATTAAAGGAGCCAATGATAAGGTCATTAGGAATGACAATGTTAAGCACCTGGTTTGAGCTTATGGTCTTATGGAAGGTTAAGTGCCTGCCCCTAGCGTCTAGTTCATATTCTGGGTAGTGTAATCTTGTGTGCCTCGACATTTCGATAAAGGAAGGGTCGACGACGATTCCTTAGCCTTCAATTATGGCATAAAGTCATATGGAGAGCTCAATGCTCATATTTTAGTGCCAATTCCAATAAGCGCTTGGTTATAGTATATGGCCGCATGGAGGACAGGGGTCCTAACACCCTAGTGGATAAGCATTCAGGTTATGAAGAAAAGGTTAACGCGGATTCAAGAAAGCACTAAGATTAGCGCCTCTGTGTGATTGAGAAGAGATTTGGGATAGGTGATAACAAAGAGTTCGAGACTCTGTTCAAAGAAGGATTTTGGGTTGTGTCAAGAATTTGAGAGTGCTCAAGTGTTGAAGCACAAACATCGTTTTTCCGTACTTTGCATGCATGTGGAAATTTGACTGGGAGGTCCATATCAAGTGGTATCGGAGCATGTATCTTCACTTTCACTAATACCAAGTGGTATCAGAGCGCAACTATGCTCCAAATTTGTAAAAGGAAGTTGACAATGGATAGTTCCAACAAGGAGAGTGTTGAGTAGAACTGTGAAACTAAAAAGGGATCAATTTCTAGAGAAGCAGATTGTGCAGACAATCCAAAAAGGAATTGCATATACAATTTCCTTAGTGAGTTACTGCAGATTGAGGCCATTCCAACCAAGGGACAAAATTAAGAAGAAATGTTTGGAAGACAATATCTCATAACAGATCTTGCAGGTATTGGTTAAATGTTTTATAATTAAATATGTCGAAGGTACGCTTATGTTTGCAGGTGGAAGTAGAAGGAGAAAGAGAATGGTGATGGCCCTTATAGATGGTAAGCTATGACAGGAAGAAGAGAGTAGAAGAATCTATAAAGAGGAGTAGCTTGTGGCAGAAGGACTCTCACAACAAGGAGAAGTTATGACAAATTCTTGAAGAGAAGAGGACTAGTGCAGTTCTCAAGAGGAAGTGAATGAAGTGAAAAATCCTACAACTTTTGAAGTTGAGGAGCAGAGGATGCTTAAAGGGTTCTAGAGGAGAGAACCAGTGATACCTAGAGGTCAAGCTCAGAGGAAGGCTTGATGAGGTATTGAGTGGCAAGGTGAGGAGACTTGCTACGGAGGAGGCTTGATGCAACTCACAATGGGCAAGGAGAAGCTCAGAAAAGGGAAGAGATGGAGATGACTTTTGATAGTCGTGACAAAGGTTCAGAGAGAAGACACATCAAGAGGAAAGAGAATGCCAAAGCAGTTCACAGAAAGCATATGAGTCGAGAGGAATTTGATAGAGAACTTGCTGAGTTAAAGGAAAAAAATATTATAATTAGGGAGTTGCTACAGGAAAGTGAGGAAAACTGGAGACCGGGTTGGAATGTGAAGAAGAAAGTCAAATGGCCTATTATACAAATACATGTAAGGAAGTTGAGACAAATATTAAAGCACATATTGGATGCTTGGATTAGAGAAAAAGAACTTAGAGAAGCCGAGTATAGAAGAAGCTTGGAAGTAGGATCAACAATTTACTTTTGTGAAACAAAGTAGGGAGTAATTCTTGGAGAATAAGATGAGGTTTAGAGTATGGATCTCATTGAGAGCTGGGAAAATTAATACTTGCAAAAAGGAACGATGCTAGAAGCATGTGAAGAGACTTAGGAGTTTGATGTTTTTAAAAATAATGAGTTGTGTGTGATTGCATGTTATGCAGGTCATGGAGATGGGCATCCACTTTAAGCTGTCCTAAAGAAATAATTGCCTCATGAAGGCATAGAGGAGATACATATCTATAAATCTATTGCATCAGAAGGATATACATCATTATCTCATAAAATTTGTGAAAGGGGAGACCATGCATGTTCAATGGATGCAGGTGCTGAAGAGGATGAAGAGGCAAAGAGAATGATGAGTTGGCTTGGAGGTACTTCAGATGATGAAGTACATGAAATATTGAGATGGGCTATGCAAGGATAAACTGATGCAAGCATGGGACTTTCCAAAGAAGAGATGACAATGAAGGATGATGGTAGTGATGAATATCATTGGTGCATGATCATGGAGAAATCCTTACAAAAAGGTATAAAGTGTTTACAACAAAGATGCCATTTTTAATTTTTTTTTTTTGTATCTGGCAGAATCGACAACTGGGCGGTCTCATACTCGCGTGACACGGGGTCAATTCCGACTGCTACCACTATAACCTCCAGGTGCCATACACATGCCCCTTTTGCAGGCATGGGTAAGTCAGGGTGATTTGAACTTGAAACCTTGTTGAACATAACACTTCATATCATGACACTTGCCAATTGAGCTGCCCCCCCGAGGCTACAAATTTTCCATTTTAATAAAATCCAAGAACATAATTTATTTGAGAAATCATGTAGACTGAACATGCAACTAAAGACATGCAATATTGGTTGCATAACTTTCTATTTAGTGAGCAGTGTACTCAAGGAGTTGAGAAAAAACATTGGTGTGGAGATGAAGAGATGGCAGGAACCATACAAATGTTTTGTGAAAATTTGCAACAGGTAGATTGCAACAATGGTGCATACTAGCAAGAGGCAAGACTGGACATCAAATTGAATGAGTTGTGGAAGCATTTGATGAAGGTTTCCAAATGCAAATACATGAAGAAGAAGAATAGCAACATGGCAATACAACTTCTTAAATCAAGCAAGGATTTTTCACATCAACAAAGTAAGTTACAAGATCCGGGAAGGTTGTAGGGAACAACAATTCAATAGATGGACAACAAGATGAGTGAGCAACAACATAATATTTGGGAACTTGGAAGATGGTGGACAACAGTCATGCAACAAAACATATAAACAACATCAACAATAGGATTAAATAAGATAGAAGCAAATGAAGACTCATGATCATAAGATCATGATTTTTTTTAACCTTGGGAGTTTGATGCAGGAGCATTTTTCCTCCTAAAATCAATGTTGTTGAGTTGACCTAAGGGGGTCTTGAAATTACTAAGGGAGTGGGTTCCCTTAATGGATTTGATTGTATTTTCCTAAGTTGTAATCATATTCGAGAAGGATAGGGTTTGTTTTCCCTAATTGTGATGTAAATGGCTTATTTAAGCATTTAATTGAGTTAAGGTGGATTTTCCTAAGTATGGAGGATTCGATCAAATTGATCCTCATCAATTGTAGAGGGTTGTAGTGCTATTATTGTAATTAGTTCCAGATACTTAGGACTTGTTTTGATTGAGTTGGAAGTGTGTCTTCCATGAATAAATTGTAAGACTTCGGGCATAGAGAGGTGTAGCCAAATTAGTGGAGAATCAGGCCAAGGTTGAGGAGAGGCCGATTAATGAAAATTGAGCCAAAGGGAAGGAGCCTAGATTATGAATTGGGAAGAGAAATGTTTTTTTTCGTAAATTGTTTACAAAGATTCATTAATAGAATCATTGTGTTATTACTTCTCCATGTCAGAGTGATATTTGGATCTCTTGTGGGTTATATTTTCTTCTAAATCGTGTGTTGTAGGTTCCAGGCTGAATAATGGTTAGATCCTTGTGCAAAAGGAAGAAAAATCATGATCCTTGAGCATCGATCATCAGAAGAGACCGATGACACAAATTTGATAAAGGATTGAGTTTCGTAGTTACAAAGAATTACAACAAGGAGCAGTGATTTGACATAAAGGAGAAATTGGGGTACGAGAGTCACAACAAGATTGAACCCCATATGAGATTGTAACTCTTGATTGTCATGGATTGATGATAGAGATTGAGTCTATCAAAGTTAGACTATGTGAGAACATTAACTAGAGGATGCTCCGATGAAGATAAGTCTGATCAAGGGTGTAGATTGATCGGAGGAGATAAATCGATGGTGGAAGTCCCTTGGATTATTGGAAACATATCATCGAAATTCATTAATTGTCGAGAGTTGGAATTGATGGATCATAACTTCAAGTCTATTTTAGTTCCGACGATGACAAGCTTCACATGATAGACGAGAGAGATCTACTCTGAGTGAGTTAGATCATCGACTCTTGAAAGGACGCATAACAACTGGTCTGTCAAAGACCAAGAGGGTTGTGGAAAAGGTGGATGGATCATGATCATTTATCACGAGAGATCAACAACAAAGGATGATCAATGGGCGAAACCAGATCGTCGGGAGACTGCTAGTTAGGGTTTTCCAAACTGTTTTGAAATCGTCAATGACGATATCCCTGTTGGTAATGTTGACGATGACCATGAGATCGCCAACGAAGATAAGGGTAAAGGAAATTGACGGTGTGCGCAATGACAAAATCAATGGTGGAGACTAATATCTGAACAGATTGACGAAAATAATGTATTCAGAGTAGATCAGATCACTGGTTCTGGAAGAAGTCGTGTGGCAACATTCTATTGGAGCGAAATTTTTAGAGTGGGGCCCAGTTTCGTTAGGTCTGATAAATCGTTGGACTTATGGTGTGGATACTCTAGTAAAGGAGCCGACGACGAGGTCATTAGAAATGATGATCTTAAGCACGTGGTTCGAGCTTGTGGTCTTATGGAAGGGTAAGCCCCCACCCCTAAAGTCTAGTTCGTCGTTGGGGTAGTGTAATCTTGTGTGTGTAGACATTCTGATAAAGGAAGGGTCGACGACGATGCCTTAGCGGTCAATTATGGTGTAAAGTCATATGGAGAGATTAGTGCTCTTATTTTAGTGCCAATTCTAGTAAGCACTCGGTTATAGTATATGGTTTCATGGAGGACAAGGGGCCTAACACCCTAGTGAATAAGTGTTCGGGTTCTGAAGAAAAGGTTAGCGTCGATTCAAGAAAGCACTAAGATTAGGGCCTCTATATGATTGAGACAATATTTGGGACATGTGAGAACAAAGAGTTCAAGACTCTGTTAAAAGAAGGATTTTGGGCCATGTCAAGAATTTGAGAGCGCTCAAGTGTTGAAGCACATCTAGAGTTTTTCCATACTCTGCATACCTATGGAAATTTGACCGGGCGATCTCCATCAATATTCCTCAATATGACGTTCATAAGATTCAACAAAGTACAACTATAAAGACTTATATTAGGCCTTGGGAAGAGTTAAAATTTTATAGGAATAGAAAAGGTTTAGGATATGAAAAAGACATAAACTTTCATATTCTGAACTAGTCCAAACCACTTCAGTTTGTGAACGTCAGATTTATTGTTGAAGATATGAAGGGGAAAGATTCAACCGATGACTCTAGGAATGTTGATGAAAAAGTTAATGATAGGAAAATTGATGAAATTCTTGATGAGTGATAGAATTTTCATCAAGTTGGCCATATGGAGACAAATTTCTTTGATCTCCATCCTTGTTTTCATTGTGGAAAGACAAATCATCTTTTTGATAAATGTTGAAAAAAAGAAGGTAAAAAAAAAACTAGTTCATTATGGTTGGATGAGCTCTTGGCGATGGCATTTAGAAGCAAATATTTTGCATAAGTCTTATTGTCAAGTTCAAACATAGGTAAAGACTTATTTGAATGGATAAGTTACAAAAACACATGGCTTTCAATCAATTGTTACAAATGATGATTTTGGGCATGACTGGGGCCTAATTCTAAAAATTGAAAACTAAGTCCATGACTCTAAAATGGTACTCTCTTGCACCTTAAGGGGGAAGTACAATAAATAAGTGAAAATGGTACTCTCTTTCACATTAAGGGGGGAGTACATTGATAAATAGAAAATGGAACTCTCTTACACCTTAAGGGGGGGACTACATTGATGAAGTGAAAACGATTAGTGATCAACCAAAATTACCACATACATTGATGAAGTGAAAGTGGTTAGTGGTCAACGAAAAACACCAGATGCAATGATTATACGGTTAAGGGTAACCCACATGAAAACCCATAAAGTCTCACATTTCAGCTAAAAATGGGGGAATATTGATGACGATTTCCAGACTTCAAGTTTTGACAACAACAATGTTGCAAAAATTTCACCACTTGTGATAAATTGCCAGTTTGGGCACTTTGAGGTTTTTACCCCTTGTCATATTTTTATGTGAAATGCATTATTGTTTGAGTTTTATCTCAACAATATGATTGATTTAGGATTTGAACAGTTCTAGCAGGACACCTAGTTTACTACTCTACATTTATTTGACAAAATTATGGTTAAATATCTTACACTTGGATCATACATGAGATACATGATTGGGATGTTGATGGACACTGTTTGTGTATCATTTTTTGAGAGCATTTGTGTTGACATTTTGTTCACTTTGATGGTCTTTAGACTTAACATTGTGCTTGGCATTTGATTGGGTTATCAATCATTTTTAGGGATGTGTCAAAATTAAGGCCGATTCATTTCTCATGATTCATTCTCATCATAGTTTGGAGTTCACATTAGTGAACAAGTACAAACATTTTGGCTCACATGTTTAAATAGTGGGATTTTTCCAGATTATATGATTTTTCAATATCCATATTTGGTAGTATTTTAGGTATATTTTCATTGAATCTCTGCTTAGGAGTTTTATATTGAAGAATTGGAGATGATACCATTTTATGCACTAGTTCATGTTGCCTTCCTAGTATAATTATTTGGAATTATGATTAAGGTGGGGTTTGCTAGAATGTGAGTGCCTATACAATCACAAAGTCATTGATCACCTCTTTATGAGTTTTCATCCTTATCTCTTGATGAGGTCTTATCTTTATCCTTTGATGAGTTGCCAATATGGGAGAAAATCTAGATATAGAGGTGGTTACATCCATGTACTATATATTTGTGTCCTTAGTATGAATATAGATAAGAATGGGTAATGCATTTTCTGCCATCTTCTTGTGTTTGATTAGATATTAAGATATTAATAGTTACCAACAAACCTTGACCCTAACCACTAGTGGTCCCTACACTAATGACTAGGCCATATTGCATTTATTGAATGAAAACTACCTAGTTTGCTTGATTTATAATAAGTAACATAATGGACCTATTCCACAAATGGCCACCATTCCTATCTTATTATTAACTTTGATGGACCCTTCTTCCCTAATTAAAACACTAGGGGGAATCCCATGAAATGACCAAGTGTTTTGATAATACTATACTTTGTTCAAGGAGTTCAAACAAAATGAACTCGTATTATAGGTAGACACCACTCATTCTCTTCTTGAAGCGGACTTCGTTCACTGTGGATTTCGTTCATCCTTAGAAAGAGGAGTGATTTCTCATTAAAAAAAAAGTTTTTGTTTGATTGTTCTAGTCCATACTTCTTATTTAGAGTGGAGTTCTTATTGAAAGTGAATTCTTGCTTCTACTATAAGTAGAGTGAAGACTTAGTGTATTTTCATGTTTAGTTATTCTTTATTAGTCAAGCTTCTATTCCATACACAAAACTGAGTTATTCCTTTCAAAGAATAGTGTAATTAATGCATCTAAGGTTCATCACACACTTGTCATTCATCTCTTAGATCAAGGTTGAGTAATATTAGATCTAGTACTAGATAGAGTTCTCAAATCAAAAGAGTAAGGTATTCAATGGAAAAATCAAAAGAGAGTGGATTCGATATGTATAATAATTCTTAATGAAGGATTTCTAGGGAGTAATTACAACTTGAAAAACAATGTGAAGACAACATATTCATCCTTATGAGTGGAGTTAAAAATTTTATTTGTTCCGAGTAGACTAAAAGATTCTTCTCTTCATAGAGATGACTCCATATTGTCAACCTATTATTATATTATTTAATCAATTTTGATATAAACATTGATCAAAATCGACTTTTGATACGTGCTGAGATCATATCAAGTTTTCCTCAACATTACGGGGTTCTCAATGACCCAAAAGGGGGTGGGGGGGGGTCATTGTCCCATAGCTAGAGCCACATGTTCTTGATTTTTCATCCAAACTCCTAGCAAAGAACATCATTTTTTAAGCTTTAAATACTTTAATACAAACTTCATTTAAGATACATGTAGGAATATAGATTGAGGATACATCGATCTTTATGAAGAAATTTGTTCAATTGTTCTTATTTTCCGCCTTAGAAAGATTTTTGAACTTGTCATTTTCCTTAAAAAGCAGTTGAATACTTCATGGGTTTGTCATTCTTCATACTTGGGAAGCCCACTTTAGAGTCTCATTGGCACTGTAGTGAAAAATCTAAGTCCTTTGGGGTTAGGGTTATCATGGGGTTGTCCCAAGCCCCATGTGGGAAGCTTCTGACAAAGGCCTAACTTGTCTGCAACTTGAAGCCTTTGGTGTTGGGTTTTCCATGCAGTTTTCCGAGGCTTGTAACACCAATTTATTATTTTAGTTGCCTGTGGCGTTGTTGGTATTAGGTTTTTGTTTTCCTTTACAATGGATAAGATTACACATGGATTAAAAATGAATTCTACAATATTTACTTTTTGTGAGGTTTTCAAGACATTGTTATGATTTTGTATGTTTTTTTCAAATTTCTGATTTTTATTTTGAATTCCATGTTTTCCAATGTACATAGTGTGTTCTACCCGTTGAAGCTTATGATAGTCCCTTGTCATAGAAATGAAAATTCTATACACAATGATCTTTGGTAGCAAGTGAAATAAGTTCAATGTTTATTATTAAGGGTCATCAAAAGTTTAGGATGTAAAATGAGAATGTCTTCTCCAACCAATAAAATAAATATATATCTTTCTAATGTACTACCAATTTTTTTTAGTCTTTCATAGTGAGTATTGGCAACATGATCTCTTGCACAACTACTCTTCAACATTATTTAGGGCTCTAGACCATTACAAGCTCAATATCAACATTGTTGCATATGGAATGTTGGAGTAGGGTATATACAGGGATAACTTGGAGAGAAGCTAATATAGGTGTTAACATAGGGCAACAAAATGTTGGGTAGGTAAGTTTGTGGTAAAATTTTTGGTCACAAAGTGATATAGAGGACTAGGATATTGCTCGATTCAAATAAAATTTCTAGTTTTTATGGGAACGAGAAAACAAAGATTGAGGTACATAGAGTGTGAAATGGTGTTAATGGCTAAATGGTTCTCATTTTCTTATTTTGTATCCCTCGATGAAGCTCAAATTTTTCCATGGGACTAAGGAGGATTTTTGTGCCATGGAGTGATCTTCAAACAATGTGTCGAGGCTTGAATCTAGTACAAGTGTGACTTATAGAATGAATGGAGAGTTATTGGAATGGAGAGAAAGCTTCCAAGGTATTCAATGTTCTCCAATGTCAACATAGATGGCTTCTAACATAGACTATTTATATGTGTAGTAAGAAACAAATATGAATAGAGTTTCTAAGCTTCAAATACATGTTTCCTTGATGGTTGGTCCTCAATTGCTACTTGAATGTGCTCATCCAAGACTTTTTGAAAAATAATACTAATGCATATTGTCAATAGTAGGCATTACTGAAGTTTTTAATCTTCATTTAAATTCTTCACTTTAATCTTCGATTTGGAATCAACAATTTTCTCTCAATTATGGCATCTTAAATTCGTATCCCTTCACATTTGTATTTGATCTCTAAGTAACATACATTATTTAACTATGACTTTAATTCCATGCCAGAGTGAGGGTTTAGCTTGATCATCCCTCATAATAGTGCCAAAACTAAGGGGTTATTATCTCGTCAACAACTGTAAATGACAGATAAGTCACTCACTAGAAATCCCATTTTTAATGTCAATTTTGGGTCTACTATGTGGTCCATTTCTCTTATAATATTCCAAAAAGGAGCTGGGTTTGTTATTGGAAAGACTTATAGCTACAATGGTAGGATTGATCAAGATTGGTTCCTAACCTACTATGAAAAAATGAAAACTATAAAAAGGAAAAGGAGACGAAAGAAGACCCTTGCTAAAACATTGCCACTACTCAAGCTTGAACAATGTTGAACATAATAATTGAAAAGAAAGCAAAATGAGATGATGGCCTAAGTGAATATGTGCAAAAAAAACCTTTTCTTCAAATTTATCCATGGTAAATAAATTTGAAATGAAATCTAATGAATCTCAAACCTTATAATGTTGCATCCATGTGTTAGTGCCTAAGTTAGAAGTGCTCTCACCATTTGTAGGAAAGGAAATAGTCATTCATTAAAATGAGCTAACTATTCTATAGTGAAGGAAAGGAACATTCATTCAATGAGCTAACTTGCTATAGTTTACAATTCATTTATAAGAGAAGAAAGCAATGACCTAGACGATGCTTAAAACCAATCAAGTAGTGTGCCAACTAAAATCCTAAGAACACATTACAAAATTGAGAAAAGCAAGTGGAATAACAACAAACATGAAATGTTTCTTAAACACTCCCAAAGTCATCTAGGTTAATTCAACTATTTGGCCTATGTTAGACTATTCTAAACATCACGAGATTGAATTCACAATGATACTATCTACTTGCAAGAAAACAAATTCAAGTGAAAATGATGAAACAAACTATTCTGCATGAAGAAAATATATAATATGCACTCTATGTGTAAATTATGAGCATCCAAATTTCATTGAGAAAAGTAAAGAAAATGAGTGCATGAAATCAAGACAGTGAAATTGAGATAGGATTAAGCAACCTTTATTACTTTAAAGAATAGTTAATCACACCAACATATTCAAAGTATGTCTTTAGTTTTTACAACTACTTATCCCTCCCAAGATTATGTTGTTTGGCTATACTATTGCAAATTTCAATATAAATAAGTCAATGTCAGTATGAATAAACTCAAGGAATTGAGCAGAGAGAAATGTTGACAACTATTGAAGAAAACTAGATTGAACTAAACATAAACTCCAAAACAAAAAAAAGTGTGTAATATCCTCAAAGTATTAAACATTTTATTGAATAATTTCCAATTTTGGAAATTCTTACTTGATTTTATTAAGACACTTAATTGTTATTATTTAAATTATTCTGCAAGAGTTTGACTTGCCAACTGTCCTATTTTGATTGACAAATGTAAGAGACAAATTTTTTTTTTTAATTTAATAAATGCAGGAAACAGATGGAATAACCAGGTTAAAAATAGCTGACTATGACTCCATGAGTGGGGAACATGTTTAAGTTAGTTCAAAGCTAGATTTAACAAGTGTCAGAAGTGGATTTTTGTCACTAGCAGCCCCTAAAAATTAGGGATTTATGAAGCTGCAAATTTCCAAGGAGGGAAATGAATTCCATAAAAAGTCCTAGGCACAAAGAGTATAAATACAACATATGTGGGAGGTAGGACACTGCTTAGTATGTTGAGGAAAGATGGTTTATTTGTTGGGTGAGCACACATGTGTTAGGCAAATAGTTCCTGAACTGTACAAAGGTACATTAGCTAAGGAGTGGAGCTGAGTTCGCCCTTATGGAGTCACAGTCAGGCTTGGGGGTGATCAAGACAAGTAACATTGGTCGTTCTACATCTATGGTTGGGTGGAACATGGCTGTTCCATTTGTTTCCAGTATATTGGCACATATATGTATGATTTAAATTATCAATCTTTATTTATAATTCTTTTTTTGATGGATTTTTAGTTACATTGCATAACAACTTTAATATGCAAGTCTATTGAAGGTAGAGTTAATTTAGGTACTGTTATATCCTATATGAATCTTCTGAGTTGTGGAATTCTACCCTTTAAGTGGTATAAATTTGCAAGTACAACCGCCAAACTACAACATATTATGTAGTACAGTTGATAGTAATTGATGAAAGGTTTTATTCATTATACAACCATAATATGACATAGAAAAAGATGGAGGATAAGATCTAAAATGAAATAATATTCAAATATTCAACACATAAAACCTATGAGCAATATTACTGATATTTTATTTTTGCATAAGAAAAAAATGTTAGACATTGGAAAAATAGACTATACACAGACATCGATATCTCTCTTTAGCTTTATTATCAAATAAATGAGATCTAGATCTGATCTAGGGGATCAAATTTTGCTCAAAAAATTCAAAGTGCTTGGAATCACTTCAAATCGAACGAGAGCGTAGGCCTCATCGTTACGAACCCAACGCAACTCGTTTGGGTTCAAACAGACGTCGGGAGTGAGAGATATCGCGTTCTGTTCAAAATGACAAACATGCAAAAAAAGGGATGCCGACTGTACAGTCCGTACGGATGCTGACGTGGCAGTCCGTACGACATGTGGCAGGGCTGAGTGGCAGATAGTTGGCAGATGTGGATGAATGATATTGCGACATGTGGCAGTATTTGGTTGGTTTTACGGTGCCACGTGGCCCAGTCATGGGCTGCCACGTGGCACCCTATTGTTGGTTGCTTGTATAAAATTTTATTGGAGTCCACCGGATTCGACCCCGTGACCTCCACCCACATGTATAGCCTTTGAAAAGTCTGCACTGCCAACGCGCCCCACCATATTCCTTATTATATATATGCTTTCACATAAATTTAAGTTTGAATTGTTGTGTGTTGGCGCGGGGGTCCGGGCTGGGGCTTAGCCCCAGCCCCCGGTCGCATATTTGTTGCCATATGACCATATGCGCGTGCGCTATTTGAATTTGGAATTCGGTTCAAACAGTTATGCAAACCAACGCCCGCACTTGTCATGACCACACTTGCTCTTAAAGTTTTAGCCCCGTTTTGCGTTTGCGCATGGTCACATGGGCCACATGACCTCGGCCTTGGCGGTTAGGGGCTAGGTGCGCCCATAACCATCCTATAGTTCGCACCGTTTGTGCAGTTGCACCTGGTGCTGAGTTTTAATGCTTAAATGTGCATGGGGGCTAGGTTGAGCCAACAAGGGTGCAATTTGTCGATCCAGAGACAAGTTTGAAGGGGAACTTCCAGGAAGCCTATCTTCTTCAATTTTTGGCCAAACGAGGTGCCGAAAAAGCCCAGCTAGGGGTATTTGGACGTTCTGGAGCCATTGGAGCCATCTATTTGGCATTTTGAGCATTGTAAAGCACATTTTTGAGCACTTTGAGAAAATAATACAAATGATCCATTGGAAGTTGGACCAGGAGATGTAGCCCAAGAGAGGGGTGAACTCCTTTATCATTTGCCGTGTTATGTGTTTTATGTTCACTGTTTATTGCTGCTGTTTATATGCATCTTTGATGAGTAATTTCTATAAAAGTTGTGTTGCAAATTGATCCATTTTCATTTTAACACATAAACTAAATCTTGCAAATAATTTCAAGAATACAAGTCTTCTTCATTTTTAGGTCAAGTTGGTATCAGAGCATAGGTTTTTGAAGACTTGATTGTTTGCAAGTGTTTTGTTTTCTGATGCTCACAAGGTTGAAACTCACAAGAGGAGAAGGTCAACTTGTAGAGCCAAGTTCACATCCTTCAAGGAGGAAGCTTATATCATCACCGCAAGTTTCAAGGAGGCATTCACCAAGTATGG
>ML776775.1:966682-1026221 GCA_009831015.1 Picea engelmannii
CCTAGTCTCCTATATATACCAAGGAGACATTTTCATTTTGAGTCATCTTGTACTTGAACATTTAAGTGGGGTAAAAGGAGGTTGCCCCCTCGAAGAGGCTTATTATCTGAAATTATCTCTTTTTCAAGGTGTTGAGTACTTTTTTTGAGGTTATTCTATGCTATATTGATATTTGGTTCCTAACATGATATACTAATCTATTCAAAGATGGAAGAAGAGCATGAACGACACTTGAAAGTAGTATTACAAAATCTAAGGGAGCATAAGTTATATGCTAAGTTTGACAAATGCGACTTTTATCAAAGAAAAATACAGTATCTAGGACATGTAATATCGGAAGATGGAATTGTAGTAGATCCATAAGAGATTAAAGCTCAAGGAAGTAGAACAAAAGTTCAAGATGAGATATACAGACAAAAAATTTAAATAGTAAAGAGATCATCGAGACATGTGTACAATTAGACTTAACTATTAACTTGGGCTAGAATAATAATAAGAAATAAGAAATTATCTATTTTAATGTTATATTTAAAGAAGTAACAAAATTTAGTAGTATGGTTATTTGTGTCATGTAAGACCTACAAGATAATTAGAAAAATATATACAACATCTCAAGGTATACTTAGCCCATAAGATTTTGATAACTTCAATGATTAGGTCACTGATATATATATGGACTAGAAATCCTGGGGGCCAAGCCCAAATGATGAGATTTTCATTCATAGCCCTCATCGAGTCAAAATATCGAACCAAAGTTATAGAACTAACTTTAAAGACTCAAAAGGATCATTGTTTCTATACATGTCGTTCAAAAGGATCACATACTTCATCATTGGGATTGGCAGGAAATAACATGGATGACAATTAAGACCAGTGTTTATACAAGTTCACCATAACCAACTGTTGATGGAAAAGGACGCGGTGAGTTGTAATTCAATGTAAAAATAGGTGAGGTGGCATGCTGCAAATGGGCAGTGAAAAACAACAAAAAATATTTGTTGAGGGCAAGGGATGTAGTGAGTTGTAATTCAATGTAAAAAGAGGTGAGGTAATAGGTTGCAGGTGGGTAGTGATAGATGATGAAGGTCGAGAGAGGACCCCCCCCCCCCCCCCCCCCCCCCCCCACAAAAACACATTTGGTGTAAATATATGCACATTTACTACAATTTACAATTAAATTTGACATTTTTCTTAATTTGTATGGATTACATTACTTATATTTTCATGTTGATTGTGCTAAATTTTTAATCATAGATATTTTTGGAGATATTCTTTCCAAAAAATAGGTAAAACAAAATTTGGATATCTAGATAAAAAGTTGTAGCTTGGAGATTAAAATGTACTCCTTGAAAGTATTACTTTAAGAATTGTGTGGACCAATACCACTTTTTAGGGTCCGACCTACCCAAAATAACATAATAACCATTATTTGATAATTAAAATATCTAATATAAATAAGATAAATAGTTAAAATCTAGATAAGACAAAATATTGTATTGTAATATTATTGATGATTGAGGTCTTGACACACAAAGATGAATATAACTATTGAATAAATGGATGGGTCACATATGGGGCGATGTGACCATCATAAACAAGTGTCAATTATTAATTAACAAAGTTTTACTATATAATTACGCCGAAGGTGTTATTTTAAGGGGAGGTTCCTCTAGAGGCCTTTGTTGTTTGTCCAAAGCCTATAAGAAATTTTCATCTGTTCATCAACAATCAACGAATCTTCTCTCTCCACGTGTATTTTCCTTCACTGACTCTAAACTTCTATTTTTCAATAGGTGACAAATTCTAATTTTTGATTCAAACACCGACTAACTCTAGACCAAGCTTCAGTTAGGTGCACAAGCACGTTTGCAAGCAATCAGTTGTCGAATCCATGGGCACATTACCACATTTTAAGATTGGGAAACCAAGTGTGTGTGCAAGTTCTTCATAAAGCAGCTTCTAGGAAAATTTATACAGGGAGAGATTAATTTTGATGAACTCGACGTGTAGTTGTCTAGCTCAATGGACTTGCATTAGATATCGAATAACTATGGGGTTACCTTCGTTGATGCTTTCTCTAATATTTCCAATGGACGAGTTTTCTTTTTGTCTGGTATAGGTCCGATGTAACTGTAGCTATGACACACTTCTACCACTGGTGGGTTTTTTTATTCTGAAGGCTCAGTGACCAACTTTATCTCTAGTGTTGAGTATGGAGGTAGGAATTTTCCACGTTCTTTGCTATGATTAGAATATGTATCATGGGGTTAAAGTGAATTTTGGTTCTTTCAAGAATCTATATCTATATAGGGTCAATGACCAAAGGGATTTCTAGTGACTGCCAGAGGACAAGGAAATTGGGATGACTTGGCCTATTTGAAGTTTACTCCAATGCACGGGTGGAAGGTAGGTACTTTTATTACTTTGGAATTGATAGTATGCTCACCGTTTTTTTTCTTTTTTTCTTTTCATTTCTTCATCTAATCCATAAGGTTGCAGGTATCGGTAATAGATGAGGTTGGAGACAATTGTGACAAGGAAGAGGAAATAGTGTACTTGTCTTCAAAATTCCATTGATAAGACTGAAGGTAGGATTAACTTCTAAGGTTAAGAGAGATTGCAAGGACCATAAATAAATTTGAGGTTTCTTCCCCATTTTATATAATCTTGATAACCGATAGGCCATTAGGTTGAGATTGTTAACGAAAACAATTTTTTTCTTAACATATAGAAATGTGTAATCCCATTTTTGTTTAATCTAGCTCTACTTTTTACTTTTCCTTTTTTTTTTTTTACCGTCTTACCAACCAATTTAGGTTTTAGAGAGGCCAGGGTCACATTGTCTTGGCAAAGCAAACGACTGCAACTTAAATTGTTTGGATTGTTAATTATGGTAACATTAATATTTTATAACTAATTTCTTGCTTGAAAACGCCTTTTAGTTTAAATGATTGGTAGGTCTCAACCATAGGGTAAATTTTGGATTAGGTTTTGAATGGATTGGACTCAACCAACAAACAAAATATCTCTTTGTGATTATAAATCCGAGATTTGATGCATTGCTTTCTTGTAGCCAACGAACGTTGAAGTTAAGAGGATAAGGTGTTGTTGAAAATTGGACATACTAGGAAATTAACCTAGGATCTATCCCAGACAATTGATTGCTCTATGCCTAACCTTTCATGATGGTCTCTTTTAACAGTTTGATATTGAAGTGTTGAGAGATACCTTCAACAACTTTCATTTCATAAAGCAATAGATTTACAATAATTTCTTCAGAATTAAAGTGAATTTGTGTTGCCTCTCAAAATTCAGGGTTCACCTTCACATAAGAAAACCCAAATTTCCAATTACATAAATTATGTACTTAATGTATGGTTACAAAATCATGTCAATATATTTCTGCTTGCATAGTGGACAAATAGAACTAAATTTCATATTATTCCATTTATGATTGTATACTCTCTCCATTAATCCTGGCTCCAACTTGTCCTAGTTTTAAGGTTTCAGGTTAGTTTTTTTTTACTATGAATTTATTGATTCTACATTACTTTCATTCTTTGTGTTCATATTTGAACGTATATTGTTATCCTATATCATAGCATTCAATTAATATTTAACTGTCATTAGTTACCAACTTATTTGATTTGGTAGTTCACACAGAAGTAAATTAGTTATCGTGGGGCTTATGCAAAGTCACATACAAATGATGGCCTCATCTATGGGACCAATAATATCATTATGAAGGGAAGTAATGGATATGTGCATAAACCATATCTGTTATAAACAATCCTACACCATCATGATAAATTTTTTGGATAGCTATAAAAGTTGTCTGCTTAGGAACAATATCAATACTTTCCATCATGGCTTGACTTATTTTCCTCAAATAACATGTGTATTTGAATGTGCTTAACAACTTTTTGAATACCATAAAAAATTGATGTGCTCCCATTTCTTCCAATTTCACCGAGGATTTAGATTCATTGTTTTAGAATCGAAACAAAACTTCTTACACAAAAATAGTTTGGTTCCTTCTATGCCAGGAAAGCATTTTCTGATTGCAAATTATCATGTTGGAAAGAAGTTCTTGACATGCAAATCCAATTTAATGAAGTTGATGACAGATATTGAATAAAACAACTAATACTAGGGGCACTCTTTTTGGGAGAGTGAAGTTGTTGCCGCCAAATAATTCCACTTCACTGGCATTCTTTCTCTTCAGATTCAACATGAACTTATCCACCATTATTGTACTCAAATCCCAACTAAACAACAAAATCCCTAAAATAGAAACCATATACACAATTTGTTTGTTGTACATACTGTATTTTGAATCAATTCAACAAGCTCCATGTACCAAAACATTTCATGGATTGATTCCTATTGTTAGACAAGAGGGAGTGTGTGTCTTTTGCAACTAACTTTGATTAGAATATGCAAGGGAGGTACCCATTACATTGTACTATATTATATGCAAGAAACCATATCACTACATATTTATATACAAGATCGTTTGGTGTTTTGGTTCAGGATAGTAAAAGGAAGATATGCGTGCAACCTTTATTAGAACAAACCAACAAACAACGGGAAAGGAGATATATAAGCAAGAAATTGACATTCAACACTGTATATAAATTGTGTTAGGATGGTTTGAACCGTGTGTTTTCCACCTGGGTATGTGAATGATGAAAGGTAGCAGAATAAACTTATTAAGTGTTTGCAATAGGACATGAAGGATCCATATAAGAAAGACATGTTGAAAAAGAACCACATAATCCCTTGGATAACTATGGGCATGAAGGATCAAGCTAGATCTCTCATATGTTCTATACACTATAAGGAGAACACCTTCTAGCATAGGTTCTTATGAGACCTCCCCCCAAAAATTATCCATTCTCTGTTTATAGTGGAGGTTTTTACGGGACCTTCCACCAAAAAATATCCATTCTATATTTATAGAGGAGGTTGTTAGTGGAGGCAAGTGACCAAAGTTTTTTGCAGAGGTTTTTTTACCAGTGAGCCTTTAAGGTACATACGCACCGGTGCGCACCTAAAACATAATGCACCGGTGCTTAAATGTTCTAACACACCATCACTAGTTATAACAGAGGTTGTTAGCGGAGGCGTGCATCTCAAGGTTTTTGAGGAGGTTTTTTCCAGTGCACCTTTAAGGTACATATCAACCGGTGCGCACCTAAACATAATGCATCGGTGCTCTAATGTTCATACACACCGTCACTGTTTATAACAGAGGTGGGCAGTTGGAGGTTTTTGCAAAGGTTTTTTATCAGAGTTCCCTTAAGGTAGACACACACTGGTGTCTACATAAACCATAAAACATCGATGCTTCAATGTTCAAAAGCACCAAATAAAGTGCATCAGTGTTGTTGAACATTATGTATTGGTGTGCCTCTCTGTTGTCAGGTGCAACAGGTAGGGTAAATAAAAAAATTACCAAATCGATTTTCATTGTTATAGTGCATCCCGTGCTTAGAAACTCTCAAGCAAGCACCGATTCTCACCCTTCTTCCAAAGATACCATGTTTCCAGTGCTCTACATTGACTTGGATAACTCCATTGGTAGATTCCACACATTTCCAAATTTTGGAAAATACCATGAATTTTCATTTCCTCTCAAAAGTGAAACCGTGCCTCCTTGGGACATAAGAGGCCAGGTAAATTGTTTATTACCTTCGTATTTACATTTTCATCCAATTAAAATTTGAATTTAGCTTGAAATTTGACAATTTTTTTCAATTTTTTTCCAATTCTACGCGATGCGCCTGAACACTTCGGCTCACCCCAGATTGGCGTGTCCTATGTTAAATTCATAGAAAGGACCACCACCGGTGGATCTCATATACATGTATGCACCGATTCCATTCAAGAAAAAACACCACGATACATTTTAAAAACAAAGCTGTGCGTCCTGTTATCGCAGGATTTGTACTTGTGCAAATCCAACCACAAGATCCCCAAATCTTGCGTAACTATGGAAGAAACTACCACTGTCACCTTAGTAGGATCTTCCCCCGTGTTAGTGATGGAAGAGGTCCACCATAAGAAAGGCTTCCCTGGTGACCTCCAGGTAGCAAATAACAAGTTTAGTAGCCAAGCCTACTACCCCCTATCTTGATCACTGAATGGTTGGTCTAGGTCAAGGAAAGGAAGAGGTTGTGATGTAGTTTGTTGTACCTACCCAGAACAAGAAAACTTTGACGGATATATATATATATCAAATTCCAAGACAAAATATGCAATAATAACCTCTTCTAAACACTAGATAAGTTAGTTAGCCATGGCTGTTGCAAATTACAACAGTAAGCCAATCTTATAACAACAATAATTATTTTGTAACAACAACAAGATAAAGTGCTAAGAAATACCACAATTGACCATGAAAATTAAGCATACAACCAATAGAAGATTATCCACTTGTTAGAAGTGATTTCTGAGTGAGTTAAGCCACCTTTAGATGAGTGTATGCAACAAATTAATGTAGTTTTAGATGGATGTAGCAAACTTTATAACAACAACAAGTAATATAGTGAGTTTGTTAGGGTTTGAGTTAGTGTAGTTAGTAGGATACTTGATAGTTTTTAGAGAGATTTTTTATCAATCACTTTCACCACAAGAGTTGCTTCAAGACTAGTGCCTTTCTAGAGCTACGGGGTCTCAAATGCATCCAATATTGAAGGTTGATCTACTTTAAACCAAGAGGTAGGATCAAACCCTAAGGTGCAAGCACAATTCAACCTTAGGCTTTATATCTTGAGGACAAGGATGTATAGGGTGCAAGCACTTTTGGGCCCCAAATATCGTTTCTCCCTTCTTATAGATTCAACTAGGTCAAAGATAAATTGTCTAGGGATAAAATTCTAAAGTGATAACACCTTAGGGATTTAGGTTTCTAACACTAGCAAGGAAAATTAACCAATTTTATACAAATAAGACCTTGTGAGAGGAAGAAACACTTATGTTCCTCTCTTAGGGTTTCAACAAATAAGACTTCTTGAAACAAAATATAAATTTCACTATAAACATCAATAACATAACAAAGAATTGCATAAATTTATTCACTTCATCCAAGAAACCAAGAGCATTTAATCCTAATTCCAGAAATATCCATTCAAAATCAGCCAACCATTCACTAGAGATCCATTCCAAGCATAACACATGAGAGAGAAAGACCAATGGTGAGGAAAAGATGATCGTAAAATGAAAGTGAGGGTTAACCTTTTTATACGAGGATACCCTAACATATGTTTCCACATAATATGTCAATAACAAAATATAAGTGGGGCCGACCCCTCATTTAACCTTTAAAATGCTAAAGTTTAAAAAACAAATAATAATGAGCCACATGTGTGAGATGTCAATCCTCCTTAGGTAGGGAGGGGGCCTCCAAAGGGTACATGGCATCAATATGGAGAAAGATGGGAGCCAATGATGTCTCTCCTCATTGAAAGTCATGTCATGCATCATTAGTACCCTAAGAAATTACCAAAACCTAGCTACATCAAGCTTTAGAGGGTGATGTCATCACCAAAATAGGGCCTGCGTCCAAGATCTAGGTGATGCATCCAATCCTTGGGGAGATGCATCTTGTCTCTGCCATGTATCTGACTGCCTGCTGCTACAACATAAGTTATCTTGGTGAAAAATAAGCTCCGGGGTATTCTTCCCAGCCTATGGGCTTCTAGCCCATCTATGTGCCATCGTGACTGAATCCACTCATATCAAGCCCATTTGTCCATCGTCCAAGGTTACAAGGATGTGAGAGCTGTTGTTTGAGGGTGGTGAGTCACTCGATGAATGAATTCTCTCCATGACATGTGACAAGGTTCTGCAATAAGGCACACCATCCTGGGTACAAACCTAGGATGTCCCTAAAAGAACAATGTCAAGGAAATCCAAGACAAATCAAAGTATAAAACATGGTTATCCATGGTTCATAAGAAACATTACTCCTTAAAGCATGCAAAGTAAGATGTAATTTAAGATATAATCCATGTAAACAATTCACCTTAGTATCCCCTTCAAGAATCACACCAGCCCAGGACCCCATGTGAGTTGCCAATTTTAAGTATGGGAGGGCCTTCATCCAACACTATTAGGTGTGCCACCTAAACAAGAAATAAAATAACCTAGGTAGAAGGATAGGTCCCGAGGGAAGTAGGAAATAAAGAAACCCTTCAAGAGTAAGTGTGATAGTGATATCGTTTTAGGGATTACTTCATGGCTCATGGTGTCATTTAATCCATTTCTGTGAGTGCCTTTTTATAGGGTGCAATTGCTCACGAGTTACCACATTCTTAGGTGCTATTTTTTTCAATCCTCCTTTATCAACCATCTTACTAGTCCACTTTATCATATTTGAAAGTCCCCTTTTATAAGGTTTCAATCTATAACATTTCTATTTGGGACTAAGGTGAGCACGGAAAGGGTAGAGCTCAAGTTTGGACTATATTTTTTTAGTTCTTTGCTATCATTCCTTTATTTCTTTAGAATCATTTTCTTATTTTTTTATTAGTAGCTGCAATCAACCTGTGGGCCTTCATCCCATCTTCTCATGAGAGAATGGACCATGACCCATTACCGAATTTTAGTACACTATGAGAGGCTCTAGGATGGAAAGTTTTAAGTATGGTGGGGAACAAAATGTTACCCTTGTGAGTCCCCACCCCAATAGTACCCCTTTTCCCTAGGTGATGACAATACGAGACTAAGGCATATAAGCTGAACACCAAGGTGAAACAAGGAAACTAACGCAGTTTCCCAAGCTAGTGATCCATTATCCAACTTCAAACAAAGATCCTCGTACACATGCTTGACAACTTAAGCACAACACTTTGCATGAAAGAAGTACTAGCATACCTCATGGTGATGATGGATTACCATCTCCCATACATTGGGTTTCTTGGATGTGATGAGCCTTGGTTGACCTATAGCTGTAAAGTTGAATGAAGGGGGTTGTTGGGATGCCATCTCTAGACATGTTGATCATCATCATGGTCGAAATCATGTTCTCCATTGTGGGCCATGAGACATGATCTCCTCTAGTTACCCTTAGGCATGGGGGGTAACATCTGGCTCCAACATGGGGACATGTGCTCACCGTAGAGTGCATGCGAACCTCAATATCTATGGTTATCCAAGACCTACAATCCTACACCCACTTCAAATGAAAACATCATTTAGAAGTATCTTCTGGTGGATGCGATCCATCGATGTTATTGATAAATCCAAAACCATGTTGAAATATTTTTTTTTTCACTAAGCTCAAAATTATAAGGAAATAATATACAATGACTAAGTTCAATTTCCTAACATATATTCATTAGATACAATTGAGAATGCAATATGTATAAGAAATACACAAGACTATACCAGCATGAATGCATGATGCAACACATATAGAAATGAAATGCAAGATGCAAATGTCCTAACCTACACTAGTCTATGTTAGTTCAAGAAGTCAAGTCGCTTCCCTAAGATGGGGTTTGAGAAGGGATCCACTAATGGGTGGTGGATGTCACCTTCCTTGCAACATGGATAAGTAGTAGGAATCATTGATATACGTCTCTTCAATCTTGTAGGGGCTAAGACAAAATTTCTCAAACTCTTTATGTGTATCATGTTGGCCCTTTCTTGTATCCCACTCTAAGACCAATTATTCTTGTTTGTAATCCCCTCCTTTGAGATCAACTATTTTTTGGATTACCCTAGTATATTTATTTGAGAGAGGGAGGTGGGATTCTATTGTAAGAATATTCTTTTGGCTCGGTCTAATCAACAACTCTTTATCACCCTTCTTCAATATCGCGACAGATCCAAATTCCTTGTATTTATACATGTCTAGTTGTTGTTGGTAATCCTCTCTTTTAGGCCATACTATATCATCAAAATATTCTTCTTGGGTGAAAGGGAGGTCATCTGGGAAAAAATCCAGAGGATATTCCTTGAACTTCTCAGGGAGCTCCTCAGTTTTAGGGTCAAATTCAATTTCTTCAACATGATCCGTTTCCATTGGTAAGTTGGGTAGGTGAGCATTGGTCTCATCAACCATGGGTATAATAACATAGGTCAAATCCATTTTTAAAGTACCACCCAACATTGCAACAATTTTTTTTTTACAAAATCATTCCCCAAATGTTTGGGACATCTATGACCACAATGTCCATTAGGAAAACTATCTCAAGATATTGGTCAAGGTGGACCTTCAAGTTTTCTATCACACCATGCGTGGGAAAGCCCCATATTCAATCTTGCAAACATTTCTTTAAGGCCTTGTGACTTCCAAACCTAATTGTCTCATTACTTTCAAGGCCATGAAATTTGCACCTACCCCTGAGTTAAGCATATAGAAAGGTGGGTACTCATCAAAGTGTGGTTTGAAATGGTTAGCTTGCAACATTATAGGAGGGTCTATAGGTTCACCTTTTACTCTAAATAATTTCTCAACTTTTCTTCTCATTGAAGGGATCTTAATGATTTTTTTTAGAGGTACATGTACGTTTATTTTTTCCAAGATTCCATTTATGTCAATATTCAAGTTTATGTCATTAATCTTTGGCAAAGTGGAACTATGAGGAACATTGTCTATAGCTGGTGGAGGAGGCCTTGGTCGAGGGAATTTGGGGTCACTGGGAGGAGCTTGGGGCACACTTCTTTGTCTAGTGTACACTTGTTCATAATATTTTCCCTTGATTCCTCATCCATTTTGTTTATGATCTCCATCCTATCCCTCCTGGTTGCTTCTCTCTTGCCTTCCTCAAGTTTTTCTAGTGTAATATTGAGGTACTCTTGGGGAGATATGGAAAATATAGAGTTTATGGTATCAAAGACATTTATGTGATCAAATTCCCCATTATTTCTTAGGAATTCATGTTCCTAATGTGAATCCCCACAAGGTAGGCACCAAGGAGTCTCTTCTTGACATATAACATTTGAAGGATCTAGAGTGTTGGGGACCATTTTCTCATTTGGAGCCCTAAGTTTCCATGCTTGTCTCGATCATTGAGGTTTGCCCCTAAAAGGAGTCTTGGTGGCTTGTTGTTGTGACCTCCCTAAGTTAGTGATCTTGTTCATCATCACAACTTGACTCTTGGTAAGTCCATTTATTGCTTTTTCAATTCTTTGTACCCATGGCGCGCTAATATCTTGAGTGGGCTCAACATTGTGTAAAGTTCTTGGTTTGGTCTCAACCTTGGATCTTGGGGCATAAAAAGGTTCTAAGTTGTAAGATGAAATATTAGCCTTAATTTTTGTAGCCATCTCTTGGGCCTCTTCAAGAGTCTTTGGGGCCTTGTCCTTGAGAATGACTCCAAAGTGTCTTGGGAAGGCCTTCATGTAGAGGAAAATCAAATTATATTTTAAGGGGTGAAGTTTGCTAGGTATTTGTTGGAGAAATTTTTTGAACTTGACATCAAACTCTTTGACAATTTCATTCTCTGTCTTCTTTATTTCAGTAAGTCACAACAAAAATAAGTTAGGATGTTCTTTAGCACCCATATGTTTAGAAAGGTCTCTTAAAATTGATCCTAGGTCTTAATACTTTTGCTAGGGAGACTATTGTACCACCTCCTAGTGTCATACATGAAAGTGGATGGGAAGAGTTTCATCATTACATCTTCAACTTCATCACTCATAGGGTTAAGTTGGAAAAGGCCCAAAGGTTATCCAAATGCTCTTCGATAGTAGTCACATTATTACTATAAAACTTGGGAAACCACTTTTCAAACTTAGGAGGCATCCACCAAGGGTATCCTGGGATAACAGACATGTATAAAGGCTTGAAGATATTGGATACCCATTGTTTTTAATCCATTTGAGATAAATGAAGGTTTTCATCGAATAAGGATTTTACTATAGGTGACTTGTGAGGAACCCTTCTCTTGTAGGTATTAGGAGGGTTAGTGTACCTCCTTGAGCTTTGTGGAGTCATGCGATGGTCCCTCTAGGATCATCAAAGGAAGGTGAGGGAACTACCCTCAATGGAGTCACCAGGTAAACTTGTAAGATAAGGGCTTCTAGAGAACTTTACCAAATATTTGTGTTGAAAGATTAATTGTTGAAAGATTAGTCGTTAAAATATTGGTTGTCATTGAATTGTTGAAAGATTGGTTGTCATTGATATCAACCCTTGAACAAGAATTTAATAGGTTTCATGTCAAGGTAAAGTAGTTGTAAACAAAATCTAACAATATGCATGCCAATTGCATGTTAAAGTAACTGTAAACATAAGTTAACAATTTGAATGTGAGTTGCATGTCATCATGAGATCCTCATTAAAACAGAAAGAAGAGTCAATTGAAAATTACTTCTGGTGAGTACAGATTGGCATATCTGAGGCAGTGAGAGGAAGTCAGTGAAGTCTAATGAAGGAAGCAAATTGTAGGATCCGAGCGCATGGAGAAAAAGTTACAGGCACAAGTACCTTGAGTAAATCTACGGGTTTCAGGAGGAAAAGGGTGGACATCCACGGGTTGTAGTGAGGAAAAGTGCAAACATCCACGAGCATACAATGTAAGGGTCGTGGATCGACGAGGAACCATTGTTGAAATCTAAAACTCAAGTCAGCTACAGGTTGAAGGTTTTGTGTATTGTTGAAATAAAAAATACACACCCTTACACACAAATGCATGTGTGTGTAAGGGTGTGTATTTTGAAGAAATAAAAAACTCAAGAACATATATGTCTTAATGATTCATAATCATTTGATATGGATAACTCTCTTATGGATCTTGGTATGAGGTATATGTGGTTATAGTCTTGATGAGATATCAATATCATTAGTATCAACACAAATGTAAGAAACAATAACAACAATAGGTTATCAGTGACAGAGGTAGTGACAGATTGGTTGTAACACACCCAACCCCTTAAATGGATTTTTAAGGAATGGGGCATCAAAATTTTGTTTTTTTGATCCATATCAAATCTTAGTTCCACTATCTCCATCGAATTCTGCTCGCCAATAGCTTTCTAACAGTTGTCTCCATGCTCAAATTCGAGCTCAAGATTGGGAGATCTGCCATTCCAAAATTATTCTGGGGTTAATATTCATGGGCCACATAGCACCTACATGGATCCGACTCATTCATATCACCTCGAATTATTCGATATCCTGAAGCTCCCTGCGCTCCGAGGTCTGTGGCATAGATCCATCCACCATTAATCAAAGGTGGTTCTTTATCCTTGGGAACACACGTGTCTAAGGTAAAATTCGACGTTCGACAATTTTGGGTGCGCATAGTTTGATAACCCAAATTTCCCGGAGTACTTTTATTCTAAAGTCCCACGGGATTTCCATGTGGCTCTGGCCTTTGAGCCTTTTTGCACCACACTATTCCAAATCCTCTGAAGTCACGGAGTCCCAGACTTCTGACGTCCTGGTACTTCACCATTCATGTGGTCAAGTGGACATGTACTAGGGACTAACATGCATTGAGGGGCAGGGGTGACACATGCCTTCGTTAGAGGGTTATATGTGTCACGTTCTAATGGGCCCAATGGTCTGCAAAAAATCTGTATCCAAGTGAAACATGACACCTCTATCATGGGTCCACGTCACCCTGGGTGACGTCAACGAGCCACGTCGACCCCTAACAAAGCCTTCTAACATTCCTTTGATCTTAAAGTCAAGATCTGTCCACGTAGACCCCTCAACATACAACTCCCATTACTTTAGAGGTTCAACGTTCAGGAGTTTCGTTATGAAAACTCCCCGTTGCTCTCGGAGTTGGTCAACATCGGGCTATTCACAATTTATATCTAAGGGTCAGGGAGGATCCTAAAGGGTCCTCAGATCCATGACTCACATCACCTCGCCGATTCAGCGTTTGGGAGTTTAGGAAGTGTCACACCCCCAAATCCTCTGGAGTGTCTAGTCTCTAGATTATAATATTTGGTGACACATGTCCATAACGATGGACAACTGAGATGGACTCCGCTGTTCATGATTTTGGGAGCCTTCACACTTTAATTTCCCTTGTCCAAATTCCTCTTGAGTGTCGAGTCTCCAGACTACGGGATCTCCTGCCACGTGGATGAAATAGATAATTTCCAAAGATGACACATGGCAAAGTAGAGATGACACATGGAAAGGCAGAGAGGAAACATGGCAAGGTAGAGATGACACATGGCAAGGCAGAGAGGACACATGGCAAGGCATAGATGACACATGGAAAGGCAGGGAGGACACATGGCCCCTTCAGTGGGTGGCATGCATCACATGTTAATGGACCTATAGGGTCTGCGAAATGCCCAAATCTAGGTGACACATTTCACTTTGATTGTGGGTCCATGTTAGCCCCCCTTTTTCCTTAATGCACGCATACTCCATGAAGTCCTGAAATCTCTCCATGTGGCCTCGACCATTTGATGATTAGCATTCGATGTTTGATGTTCTACGTTGAATGTCAGCATTTGGCATTCAATCTTCTATATTGAACATCCCTCTACGATACTGCCCTCAAATCCTCCGAACTCCCAAAATGGTCAATGCCGAACTGACTATATCGTAGATCCGACGGTTGGAATAGTTCTTGGTCATCCTCAGATCTACCGCCCAGATTAACTTCAGGCTCCGAGACTTTGGGGGATCAGTTTACCTTACGATGAATACCAAAATTCATAGAATTGGCAAAGACTGAAGGATTTGAGGGGTTAACACTTGCACTCATTCTCCAAATCCAATGGTCATGACATACCTTGGATCCTCCCGAACAGATCTCGTCTGCTTGTCTTCCAAACGAAAGGATCTCCCCTTTCGAGACTTGAATCTCATCCTTCCTAAGCTTCGTCAGTTCTGAAAGAGTTAGGTGATGTCACACACTTTGCTCTCTATTTCCTGAGCTTAACAAACTCCTTCTCTTAGGAGACTCAAAACAACTGGGAATGTTGACATACATATGGGAAACTAAGCCCAAGGTCGATGAACTCACAGTTCATTTGCTTAAACTTGAGCCACTACAGGACTCGAGCACTTACACGTACAAACCATATAGTTCCTTACTTACTTAAATAAACAATCAAGAAAAATATAAGGGAACACAGTCTGACCATCAAGCAACATACACATCCCTGAAACATTCACAGGATATCCAACTTTATTTTACAGTTACAACTCAAATATATTGGGTATGAAAATACTTATCTATTTTCGATTGTATCCAACTAACTGACTGTGGGTGTTCACCTTTCCACCCAACCATAGGCTCAGAGGCATTCAATATTAGCACTATGGCCATCCCCATGTCGTGCCACGATATCACCAGGGAACTATGCCATTTATCAGAGACCTTCTCTCTGTCACAACATCCCTATGAGGTTTATCAGATGCTTCCCCGACATCAAGCTTGCAACCTTCCTCTTTTCTTCTGCATGTCTGGATAGCGCGTTCCCCTCTGTGCATGCATTCTTGTCTGGTGTCTCTCATTGTCTCTATAGAGCCTCACACACACGCCTCTTCCTCTCTGTGTCTTCTCCTTGTCCCAATTTTCTGTATATCTTTTCCCAGGATGGTCCTTGACCTATCCTATTCCTTCTGTCAGAAGGAAACTCGGGTCATCCTAGTATGCCAGACCCTGCAGTACTTCGGTCCGACATTCTTCAGTCAAACCATGCTTCCATTCATGGGGGTGGTTGATTATCCAACCACCTGTCCTTCCTTCATTAACTAATTCCTCTCCTTGGGATCCGAATGAGGATTATTATCTCAACAAAGGGAATTTGGGTCATTTGAACTAATGAACCAAATCCTCAGTTTCCTCATTCTTTCCTCTAGTGATATCATGGCCAATACTTCAAGGCTTCACCCCCACAATAAGTTATTTTCAATTCAAACAATAATACATTTACTTTTTTCACATGCCATAGCATGGTAATCATAATTAATGATTAATTACAAGCTGGGGGAAACAAGGGTGTTACATTGGTCTACATTTATATTTTAGGGTGGTTGGATGGGGCAAAGAAAGGGGGTTGTAGCATCCTTTTGGTTGGATTTGGTAAATTAGGGAGTTGGAGCTTCCTTCAGGTTGCAAACTGTAAATAAGGGGGTTGGAGCCTCCTTCCAATTGTAGCTAGAGAAATAGGAAGTTGGTGCTTCCAATGAATGTAGTCTTTGATAAATAAGAAAAGCATTCCGTGGTTTTTTCCCACATTGGGTTTCCACGTAAAATTCTGGTGTACTGTGTTTATATGCTGTCTATGCATTGAATTATGGTGTTTTGAATGCTCATGATATTTATTGGAGGTTTAATATTGTGATTAAAAGTACTAATTGTGCTCATACCGATTCACCCCCCCTCTCAGTATTCCAACAATTGGTATCTGAGAAGTTCCTTAAGGAAGTAGTATAACCAATGGAAGGAGATCATGGAATACACTAAGATTGGAGCACCAATGTTTGGCAGTCATAACTATAATTTTTGGAAAAAAAGGATGAAAACATTTTTACTAGAAAAAGGATTTGATGTTTGGAAATCAATAGTATATGGGTATACAACACCAACCACTCCCCCAACTGATAGAGATGGAAATAAACTCAATGAAAACAACTCAAAGGCTAAAGGTACTATTTTGAGAAGTCTAGTTGATTAAGTGTTTGTCAAGGTTATGCATTGTGATAGTGCAAAGGATCTTTGGGATAAACTCCAAAAGATTTATGGAGGATATGCCAAAGTCAAGGGAGCTAAGCTTCAAATCTTCAGAGCTAAGTTTGAACAATTGAATATGAAGGAAGATGAAGACATTATAGCCTACCTTTCGCGAGTTGATGAAATAGTTAACACTATTAAGGGATTTGGAGTATAAGTTGATGACTTCGTGGTTGTTCAAAAGGTACCGAGGTCTTTTCTGATGAGATTTGATCCTAAAATATCATCCCTAGAAGAAAGATAATATCTCAATACATTGAGCATGGACGAGCTACATGGAATATTTATATCCTATGAAATGAGAACATAATAGGAGAACCCAGTCACGATGGAAGAAACTTTCAAAGAACCCAAGAAGACAAAGAAGAAGACCAAGAAAAAGTCAAAACCATGTTGCAGCTGTAGTGATGATTCAAACGAAGATGAAGAGATGGCTAACTTCGTAAGGAAATTAAAGAAAGGAACCGACAAGTATAAAGGTATGATTCCATTGAAATGTTTTAATTGTGGTGGTATTGGTCATTTTTCTTCTAAATGTTCTCATAAGAATAAATATAGTGATAAAGAAGAATCTTCTAAAAGGGAAAAAAAATATCAAAAGGGAAACAAGAGAAGAAACAAAAGGAAATTCTTCAAGAAAATTTTCTACTCAAAGGAGGACAGTTCCTCATTAGACGAGGAGGATAATGATAGTGAAAGTGATTCAAAAAGAGTACTCTTCATGGTAGTAGAAGATGATTATGAAGAATAAGGTGAATTCAACCTCAGAGCAGAGCTAATCAGTGCATTAGAAGAACTCATGAAAGAAAGAAAGAAAAACAAGTCACTCAAGGCGTAGTTAAAAATGAAAGAGGGATCTCAGAATTCCAACTCTGAAGAAATTGAGGAGATGATTAGGAGTGTAAAAATTAACATAGAAGAAGAAAAAATAATTGAGGAAGTACTTAGAAGTTAGTTAGAAGAAAATGAGAAAATGATTGGAAGCAAAAATAGTCTCTTTAAGGAAATATATTCAGAAGAAAGATATGCAACATAAGAGCACCATAGTATTGGATCAGATCATCGGTAGTCAAAGACCATCAAATGGCATATCCAGACTAGGATACAATCAAGTACATAATGAGAAAGGATCAAGCTCCAAGACAATAGAACAAGAACCAAAATAAAGAAGCTATGCAGAGATTGTCAGAGATTCTGTGAAGAAGGAATAATGCAATCCCCCAAAGAAGAACATTGTTACACCTCAAAATTACTCACTTCGATAGTGTCGCAAGTGTCGTCATTACGAGTGTTGTAAGTGTCGCATCTTGTCCTCAAGTGTCACATATTGACTACAAGTGTTGCAAGTGTTACACACATCATACTACCATATTGCATATGTCATGCCTCTAACGACATCATAAAGACACTTAAGACACCTCAAAGGTTAGTTTGGAAGAAAATAAATCACTTGACAGGAGTTACAAGCCTTTTGCCATTGGAAAAACCACTAAAAAACTGAATTTTAGAGAGGAGCGCTCCCCTACTCACTATCAGGGAGTGCTGGTGCTTCCTAATCCTCTTTGGGGGAGTTTTTGAGCACCCTGTGCACCCTTATGGGGGAGCGCTACCCCTTTTCTGAGCAGATTTTGCGTTTGTTGAGGCAAATCAGGGAAGAATCCCTCAATTCCTAAAGGTGGTTGGATTCGAATGGATGGTCAAGGCATGATCTTAGGGGAGATCCTCAACTGAAGGAGAGGAATCCTCAAATTATTCCAAATATCTCTCAAGTGGTTGGACCTCTCCAAGGTTATATAAGGAGGCCTTCTCATGGTGAAAGGTACATTAGAGACTAGAGATTGACAACAAACTTATGATCCTATAAGTGGTATTGACAGAAACAATGGAGGTTTAGAATTACATCAAACTTATGATCTCATGAGTGAGATTTCATCAAAGCAATTAGTTGAGATTACTTGAGCAAAGGGGTTGGACAAGGAGAACTGGAAGAAGCTGCTGCACCTTCATTCAAAGGATTGTAAGTACTTTTACTTGTTCTCATTAATAATCAATGCTTGGCCTGTTTCTTTCAAACTTATGCTTGTTCCATATGAGTTTTTCTGCAGTAGATGGATCTATATTTGAGTTAATCTCAGTAGAGTAGGAATACTTTTGTACCTTTGTTTGTTTTACAGGGCCTATCAGGGAGGTCAAGATCCAAGCTCAGCCTAGACTTTGCAGGGACAAATGTCGTTAATAAGGTACACATCTTTCTTCCTCTCCTTTGTATGTTAGCTTGATTAGATCTAAAAGGATGTCAGTGCCCATGTTAAGCACTTTTCTATCTTGGCCTTAGGAGTCTAGAGACCAAGAGGGAATCCACTTGTTTGCAGGGGGATTCACCTACAATAGAAATTGGTGACTCCACTGGGGAGGATACTCTGATTTTTCTTCCATTCCCAGATCTTGTTTTGGCCCTTTTCCCACTGATTTGATCTTCTCCATATTGTTTTTTTTATTCTTAGATTGGTTTGATTTCCTCTTTATGTCATCATGATCACCCTGATTGACATAATTTTCTTGAATTTTTGAGTTTTTGGGAACTTTTCTGAGCTTTTGTAGCAGAGTTCTCCCATGCCCTTGTTAGAAGAGCGCCAACACTCCCTGTTGGTCTTACACAGAGTGTTGGAGTGCTCTGGTACCCCTTACAACAGAGCGCTATCCCATTTTCAGTGAAAAACCCTCTAGTTTTTCAATTTTTGGGTTCAGTTTTTGCCTTTTTCATTTGCTCAGGGTCTCATACTCTCAGTCCATCTTGGTATTAGCATTCAATACCCTATTTTCTAAGGATTCATCCCCTTTCGTTTGGATTTTTTGACATTTGTCCTTACTTTGCAATAACTCTTTGTCCTTCACGATTTGGAGTCAATTTGTCATTTTCTTTTCGTTTATCTGAGTGAGTGAAAACTTTGTAAGGAGTTTCAAAGGTCCTTTGTACTTTTCTTTCTAATCTTTGAGTCATCTTGTCGAATCTCTTTCTCCTTCCTTTTGAGTTTTTGGCTTTCTGCTTCTTGTTTGATCATAACAAGGGTGTCTTTTGGTTTATGTGAAGTTTGCTTCCAGATTGCTTAAATCTCACAACTCTTGAAGTCTGATTAGCATAAGAATCTTTACATCTATTGGTTATCAGTCACATATAAACATTTTAGCATTGCATTGGATTCCTTATGGTGGACTATTGCATGAGGTCATTTCATCTTAGTGTTTGACAGTGAAAGGAAAATCCTTCTCCTTCCCTTAATTAGACATTCATTGAAAGAAAATATTGCTTATCATTTCTTATGCATGTTTTGGGAAATGAGTCATAATATCATCAATATTCACTCTCATACACCTCTGAGTAAACAACAACCACTAAAATCAACGCTTAACTAAAATTTATCAGACTTTTTACATCTTTGTTAGCAAACCTACATTAGTTTAAGGTGTAGGGCTTTGGAATAGGTTGAAAGGATAACTTTCCAAAGCTATCAAACAAACTTAGCATCTTGCGATAGGGAGAGAAAATCCAATTGTTGTATAGGATTTCTGGGATCCCCTTCTCACACAGGGGTTATGCATGAGGTCGCATTCGGGTGAGTTACAGAGATTATCCCTCCCTGGTTCAACTGTTTGTAGTGGTTAGATCGTATATTGGGGGTCACTTGAGGGTATACCCACGATTATGTGTGGGAGCCTCTCGAGTTCATTTTGGACTTGTTATCGTACCCATATGTTCGGATCGGACCGTCGACTGTACTCGCCCAGGGACTGACTGTGAATTGGTGACCTTAGTAGCCATAATATTTAGGGTCTCACACAAGGTGACGATGAAGGGAAGTCTCACTATACCTGGAACAAATGTTGGTCAAACTCACTCGGGCTCCTTGGAGGGTAAATCCACAATTACTGCGTGGAAGCTTGCACCAAGGCGTAAGTTTTTTAAGCAGGTCACCAACGTAACTGATCCACCCACTCTATCCCCGCCTCTTCCTATTTTGATCTCGCGATATTGGATTTCATCACCAACTAGTGGTTTCATTGTGGGAAGGTTTGTTTGATTGTTTGCTTCTTAGATTCATAGCGTGTGTTGTTTGTACTACTTAGTGGACCTTAGGTCAATTCAGTGTTAATGGCATCAAATCCTGAGAGTACCAATGGAGGAACCCCTTGTCTCGGGGAACCTTACACCTTTCCTTATTTTGGAAAGTTTGGTCCTCCATACATTGCACACTGAGTCTTCCGGGACTCACCATCGGATTACCGGTTTGGTTGTTTCCCACTCTGGTGATATCGAATCCTCCCAGTGCTTCAACTACACCTAATACTTTAGATTTCAGTACACCACCCTCACATCAACCTCATGTCAACTTTTCATCTTCTTCACCCATTAAGTCTCCTTCCCTTTCTCCTTCTTTTTCTAGTGAAAGCTCTAAAGTAAGTAGCCAGATTGATCAGAAGAAGAAGAAACGAAAAGAGAAGAAGAAGAAGAGCCCGAAAAGGACCAAGGCTCCAACAACATCAAATGTTGGATCCAAGCAACCATCTACTATTAATAGTGCTGGGAGTGTTGACGAGGTCAACAAGATTAAAATAAAGTATCTGAAACCCAAATTCCCTTGCAGTATTTGTAAGGGTGACCACTTTCTAAGGGATTTCTCTGGTATTCCCAAGGTCTTAGAAATGTGGTCCTTAGTGTCATCAGCCTCTACTAGACATGCTGGTGATGCCTCGTCAACTAGTGATGTTCAGGTTGGTAAGAAGAAGACAACTATCAAATTCCCTTGTATGTTATGCAAAGGTGATCATTATTCTCACCTTTGTCCTCGCATGGATGATGCTTCTTCTCTTTTGGAAAAACTTCAACTTCTGAAAGGTTATCGTAAGCTTTCTCCCAACCCATCATTAGTTTATGGATTGGTCAATCCGGTTCCATCCCTGGTCAGTCCGGTTGATCAGGTGTTCAATCTAGTTTCCTCCTCGATTGAGCCAAAAACCCAAGTAGCTGATCCAGTTCCATCATCGATCAACCCTACTCTTCATCAAAATAGTGTAACCCAAGTAGTCGATCCGTTTTCATCCTCAGTCAACCCCACTCTCCCATTAGATAGTGACACCAAAGCGGTCGATCCGTTTCCACCCGTCAACCCCATTCTCCCCTTGGAGAATGAAACCCAAGTGGTCGATCCAGTTATGTCATCGGTCGATCCCACTCCTCCTTTGACGAGTGCCAAAGTGGTTGATCCAACCCCTTCCTCGGTCAGTCCCACCCTTGATCCAAAGAGTGCCAAAGTGATTGCTCTATTTACATCATCGGACAATCATACTCTTCCTCTGAAGAGTGTCAACATGGTTGATCTGATCCCATCATCGGTCGATCCTACTCTCCTTCTAGAGAGAAAACCCAATGCTACCCACGTTTTTCTCATTGATACATAATCTACCGTGATGGGGGGCATTCCACCTTCTCCCACGAAACCCCCTCCAAGCAATGAGGCCATCATTTTTGATTGGGGTTCGATAACCATACCTCGTCTTCCTTCTCACATTCCTTTCCAGATTACAATACAGGTTTGTGGTCGGGACGTTCCTCAAACGCTGATAGATGAAGGTGCGTCCGTTAGTATTTTTTCCTCTATTGCTTGGCATGCTTTGGGCTGCCCTCAACTTGCACCAGTTACACAAAATCTGTTAGCTTTTAACATAAGAACTAGTCAACCTTTAGGGACCCTTGTTTCTGGTAACTTTGGGAGGGAAAACTGTCTTTATTGATGTCATGGTAGTCCGAGACCCCTTAGATTTCTCTTTACTCCTTGGGCGGGATTATGTCTATTCCATGAATAATTGTGATATATTAATCAACAATGGAATACTTGTGACTATTAATCAACTTTCCTTCATCGGTCCTGACTGGATTACCTCCCTGAATGGTTCTTATATGACGACAATATCGCCCCCACCGCATGTCAATTATGTGGTGTTGTCTCCCATGACTTCAACTTCTGATGATTTGGATCCAATAGTTGACATGGTGATCTCTTCGGTAGGGTTATTACAACCTGATCTCCTTACCCCTATCACGACCCTTGACATGTTTTCCTTCTAGAGTGATTTTCTTCCATCCAGTGAAGATCTCTTGGAAGCCATGACCGATTTTTGTCCCTTGACATGGTGTCCTTCCATAGCGTTATTCTCTTGGAAGCCATGATCAAGGAGAGTCCATGAGCACAATTTCTCTTCTCTGTGGCAAGCCTGTTAAAAAAATGAAACAAAAGCTTTGAGCATAGTTTTCCTCTTTGTAGAAAGCTCGTTAAAAAATGAAACAACAATCTGGGGATTGAACCTGGAGCCCTGAGCATAGTTCTTTTTCTTGTGTCAAGCTCATTAAAAAATGACACAGTCACCTCCCTTGAACTTTATTTTCATCCACTCTTATCCTTTTTCTCCATCTAGTAGAGAAATTGGTGACAACGTCACAGTCGGTGAATGAATTGAAGCTTGGAGGGCATGTCTCCAACCTTTGATGATCATTCTGGAGTTAAGCCACTAGCTTTCAAGTTGGGGGCATACCGAGCTTGGTCTTTGTTCTTTCTCGTGCTCTAAAAAACATGAGAATGTAACCGAGTAGACTTTTATCACTTTTTTGGACTCGCATGGATATACGAAAAAGGAACCCTTTGGAGTCGTCTTTAAGCTCTTTTCAGACTCTCTAAACATGAAAAGATTGCCGAGTGATCTTGCTTCCTTTCCCACTCGTTAAAAGGTTTGAAAGGGCGTCTTTCGAGTGATAATTTATCTCCTTTTTGGCCTCGCGAGAATAACATTACGAAAAAGGACAACATTGGAGTCATCTTTAAGTTGTTTTCAGACTCTCTAAATATGAAAAATCACCGAGTTTACCTTCTTTGGACTCGTTAAACAATCATACATTGAAGGGCCCATATGGGACTGAATCCTTACTTCTTCCAGTTTTCTAAACAAAGGAAGAGGGAATTACCGAAGGTG
The DNA here is from genome assembly GCA_009831015.1 of Picea engelmannii. Lineage (NCBI taxonomy): Eukaryota > Viridiplantae > Streptophyta > Pinopsida > Pinales > Pinaceae > Picea > Picea engelmannii. The sequence goes on from ML776775.1 coordinate 990,373, forward strand.
AGTTATATCGAGCATGTGTTACCCTCCTCGAGCTCGTTAAATTAAAAAGAGGTACTCGTCTATCTGGATGGGGGAAAAATTGAAAGAAGCAAGACAAGCAGTTTTTTGAGAACACTACCAATAACTCTTACGGTCGCCCTTGAACACGACACTTTGTCTTTGCACACATTTTAATCCGCTGAACCTCTGCACTGAGCCAATCCTCCGAGTTTCTTTTACTCCTTTGGGTCACCTGATGAAAGTCACGACATCCACTGCATCATCAAAGTTTTGGTCCATGTCAAGTTTCTGCTGTTGTGCCTCAGTGTTCAAGGGAAGTATCTACCTCGAGAGTCAACCATCACAAATATCTTGTTTCAATACCCATGTCAGTCCATGTTCATTTGATCTACCAATTACATCTATGTGTTTGTTTCATGTTTTTGATGGGGGATACATCAAGGCCCTCCTTCGATGAGTCTATTCCTGTCGACTTCAACACATTATCCAGGAACTAGACTTAGAAACCAGTTAGTACCCTGGGACCTGCATGCCTCAATGGAAAGCCTCCTCGTGTCCGATAATGGGTTTACATCATTGACCTCTAATCGGATGATTCCACAGATGTTCGACTTCAACTCATCTATTCACATTAGTCAGAATGTACTAGAGTACCTTGGGAATCATTGACATCAATGGTGATTTTCCTCGCGCTTTTTAATGGTTTACATCATTAACCGGTAATCAAGTGGTTTTTGCCATGTTCGACATCAGGACATCTATTCACATGGTTAGATTTGTCCTACATCAGGATCGGTAAGAAGACCTTGGGTTGATTCATCACTCTTATATGTACTTTTCCCAGGTTGCGAAGGAGTTCTTTTGAACTATGACACATATACTGTTACATAGATCCACTTTGTATTGGTCATGGCTATGTCTTGTCATCTCATAGATCCACTGTGTATTCTTCGTGGCTACGATCAGTTCAGGTCATAGGAGTATAGATCCACATTATATCGGCAGTGGCTATACCATTTTGTCAATATAATTATGGATCCGCAGTGTATTTTATGGCGGCCATACCTAAAAAGTATTTATCACTCAAGCATAGGTATGCTTGTCTTGGGTTTTGAAACATGTCATAATATTTGTTTGATGGTTGTGTGCAACTTTTTACGGTTTCTCTGCATCCATACCCTTGCTCGAAAAAGTCTACAAATTACTTCATTCATCATCGTCTTCTAACTTCATACTTTGGGGGCAATCTGTTACACCTCAAAATTATTCACTTCGATAGTGTCTTAAGTGTCGTCATTATGAGTGTTGTAAGTGTCACATCTTGTCCGCAAGTGCCGCATCTTGAATACAAGTGTTGCAAGTGTCAAAAACATCATACTTCCATCTTGCATATGTCATGCCTCTAACGACATCATAAAGACACTTAAGACACCTCAAAGGTTAGTTTGGAAGAAGAGAAATCACTTGATAGGAGGTACAAGCTTTTTGCCATTGGAAAAACCACTAAAAAACTAAATTTTGGAGAGGAGTGCTCCCCTACCCACTATCAGGGAGTGCTAGCACTCCCTAAGCCTCTTTGGGGGAGTGTTTGAGCACCTTGTTCACCCTTATGGGGGAGCACTACCCCTTTTCTAAGCAAATTTTGGGTTTGTTGAGGCAAATAAGGGAAGAATCCCTCAATTCCTGAAGGTGGTTGGATTTGAATGGATGGTCAAGGCATGATATTAGGGGAGATCCTCAACTGAAGGAGAGGAATCCTCAACTTATCCCAAAGATCTCTCAAGTGGTTGGACCTCTCCAAGGTTATATAAGGAGGCCTTCTCATGGTGAAAGGTACAATAGAGACTAGAGATTGATACCAAACTTATGATCCTATAAGTGGTATTGACATAAACAATTGAGGTTGATAATTACAACAAACTTATGATCTCATGAGTGAGATGTCATCAAAGAAATTAATGGAGATTACTTGAGCAAAGGGGTTGGACAAGGAGAACTGGAAGAAGCTGCTGCACCTTCATTCAAAGGATTGCAAGTACTTTTACTTGTTCTCATTAATAATCAATGCTTGGCTTGTTTCTTTCAAACTTATGCGTGTTCCATATGAGTTTTTCTGCAGTAGATGGATCTATATTTGAGCTAATCTCAGTAGAGTAGGAAGTCTTTTGTACCTTTGTTTTTTTTACAGGGCCTATCAGGGAGCTCAAGATCGAAGCTCAACCTGGACTTTGTAGGGACAAACGTCGTGAATAAGGTACATATCTTTCTTCCTCTCTTTGGTATGTTAGCTTGATTAGATCTAAAAGGATGTCAATGTCCATGTTAAGCAGTTTTCTGTCGTGTCCTTAGGAGTCTAGAGACCAAGAGGGAATCCATTTGTCCGCAGGGGGATTCACCTACAACAAACATTCTAGAAATAAAGAATACTCAAGAAGACAAATTCAGAAGGATTACATCAGAAAGAAGATCATCTACTCCCAAGTATCAAAGATTATTTTATGGTCATAGTTTTAATTGTGCTAATTTTGGACATAAAGTTGTACACTGCAGGGCCTATGCCAAAAACTGATGAAGCTATGCATGGTACTTAAATAATAGTTATCCCAGAAAATATTATGAAGCATACAGTAGAAACCAAAACAATTTTGGTTCATTTAAAAATGAACTAGAATGCTACAAATGCAACATTTTGGACACATATCGAAGAATTGCAGATTGACTATTCCACCCAGGGAATCAAAGCATAACATTAGTAGTCAGATATCAGAACCATAAGAGATATGGAAAAAAAAAATAGAATCAATGTTCACTTTATCTACAATCCCAACATAGGAAAAGTGATTGGTATGTTGAAAATGGTTGTTCAAAGCATATGATAGGTGACAAGAACATGTTTATAATTATGAAGAAAGAAAGATACGGATCAATTTCATTTGGAAATAATCATTCAACTAAAATAATAGGTAGAGGCACAATTAAGCTTGGAAGAAAAGATTCCATGGTAGAAAATGTTCTACTCATCGAAGATCTCAAACAAAATTTGCTGAGTGTAAGTCAAATGTGTGATCAAGGACACACACTTCAGTTCGACTCAGAGAAATGTGAAATTAAGAAAGAATGATCAGGCAAGTTAGTGGAAACAACGATAAGGACTCTGAACAACATATATTTTTTGAATGAGATTGGAAAAGAAAGTTATTGTTTAGGAAATGAAAATGAAATTTGGCTCTGACATAGAAGAATGGGTCATATGCACTTTGACAATCTTGTCAAAACCAACAAAAAGGAAGTAGTAAAAGAAATGCTTGAAATTTCAAAGCCATTGAATACTCTATGTAACCAGTGTCTATATGGAAAATAAACCAGGACCAAGTTCAAATCAAAGGATTAATCAATGAAAAAACCATTGGATATTGTACATACCGATCTATCTGGACCAACGAGAACAAAAGGATTAAATGGTGAACAATACTTCATGCTACTAATTGATGACTACACAAGAATGACTGCAGTTTTCTTTCTCAAGAAGAAGTCAGAGCATTCGAACACTTCAAGATATACAAAGAGATGGTTGAAACATAGGCATAATTGAAAATCAAATGTTTGAGATCAAACAATGGTGGAGAGTTTACATCAAAATAATTCATGGATTTTTGTGGAGAAAATGGAATAAAAAGGCAATTCTCAGCAACTAGGACACCTCAACAAAACAAAGTTGTTGAAAGAAAGAACATGACAATATAGGAAATGGCCAGAACCATGTTGAAAGATTCCAAGTTGGGTGACATATTTTGGGCACAAACAGTACATACAACATTTCATATCCCGAATAAAGGAATGCTAAGAATTATAGTGATAAGACTCCCTATGAGCTATGGAAAGGAAGATCAGAAAATGTGAATCATTTTAGAGTATTTGGAAGCAAGTGATATATTAAAAGAGAAGACAACAAGATTGGAAAATTTGACTCCCGAGTTGATAAAGACATATTTGTCGGGTAGTCAAGCAAAAATAAGGCATACAAGTGTTTCAATCTATGTTTCAATAGAATAGTGGAAAGCATCGATGTATAGATTGATGAGACAAGTGTACGAAATCCCAAAGAATAAAGAAAAGACTCAACAGAGTAGGAAGGAGAAGAGCATTTGAAAGAAGAAGTAGAAGAAGCAGAAGTGGAAGAAGAAGAAGAGCGGCCAGAAGTAGAGAAAGAGGAAGATGACCAACAAAATCTTCATATATCTCCCAAAACTCCTAGCTGACGAGTGTAGAAAAACTATCCACTAGAACATATCATTGGGGATAAAGATGCAGGAGTTGAAACCTGAAGAAAATTTAACTCACCAGAACTGTTGTCCACAGTTAAACCCAACAGATTTGAAGAAGTCGACACTGATGAACACTGGATCAAAGCAATGGAAGAAGAACTGGATCAGATAGAGAAGAATGAAACATGGCAACTTGTTCCAAGGCCTAAAGATATGAACGTGATTGGCACAAAATGGGTATTTAGAAACAAGCTGAATGAGGATGGACATGTAACCAGGAATACAACAAGGTTAGGATGCAAGGGATATGCTTAGGTTGAAGGAATAGATTTTGAAGATTTTTTTTCCCCAGTTTCCAGAATGGAAGCAGTCAAACTGATCTTCGCTTATGCATGTTCTAAGAAAATCAAATTATATCAGATGGATGTAAAATCAACCTTCCTAAATGGAGAACTGGAAGAAAAAGTATACATCGAACAACCAGAAGGATTTCTACCGACAAAAAAAGGAAGATTATGTTTGCATATTGAAGAAGGCACTATATGGACTCAAACAAGCTACCAGAGCATGGTATTCAAGATTGGACAGGTATCTACAACAACAAGGGTTCAAGAAAGGCAATGCAAACAAAAATATCTACATAAAGGTAAATCAAGATAGTATATTGATAATCGAATTTTATGTTGATGACATTATTTTTGGAAGTGATAATGACGGGATGAGTAAATTTTTTTCTAAAGACATGCAGAATGAATTCGAAATGTCATTACTTAGTGAGTTGTCTTTCTTTTTGGGTCTTCACATATGTCTACAAGATACAAGTATTTTCATCTCTTAGAAAAAGTATATCAAAGAAATGCTAAAGAATCTTGGAATGGTAGATTGCAAGTTTGTAAGTACTCCCATGCAGACCAGTTGTAAATTGAGCAAATAAGATATATCCAAGAATGCAGATCATAGACTCTACATATCGATGATTGGAAGTTTACTCTATGTGACAACATCGAGACCGGATGTGATGCAAGTAGTTGGAGATGTGGCAAGATTTCAAGAAGCACTGAAGGAAACACATATTATGGTAGTAAAGAGAATATTAAGATATCTTAAAGCAACATAAGGCTATGGATTATGGTATAAAAAAGGGAATGATATATATCTAGTTGCATACACTGATGCGGATTGGGCATGAAGTGTTGACGATAGAAGAAGTACAAGTGGAGAAACCTTCTACTTGGGTGATTTTCTGGTAACATGGTTGAGAAAGAAACGAACTTCAATATCATTGTCCACATCAGAAGAAGAATATATTGCAACAACAACATGTTGTACATAGGTTCTTTGGATGAAGTAAATTTTGCAGAATATACAAGTGAAATATGGCGAGCCTATTCTGATATTCTGTGATAATACCAATGCTATAAGTATCTCTAAGAATACAATGATGCATTCCAAGAATAAACACATTCCAATCAAGTTTCACTTTCTAAAGGAACATGTTACAGAGAATAACAACAAGGTAGAGTACATTGGGATATAATAACAGATTGCAGATATCTTCACCAAACCTCTTCCGAGGGAGACTTTTGAGTATCTTTGACATAAACTTGGAGTAGTTTCATCCCCATAGTGATATACATGGAAGTTGGCAAACTAAGATAGGGCGAGACCAATAATAATCATGAAAGACTTGAATGATTTTTGAATGCTTTTTATCAGATATTTACACGAGGAAGCACTATGAAGAGAAACATTAGTAGAGATAAGAGGCTTATAGACAGGGGGAGCAACCCCAAGGAGAAGTTACCCTTTTCCATTGATGTCACAGGGGGAGATAAAAACAAAGGCATAGAAAGGAAGAGAAGAGGAATGAAGATAGGGGGATCCAACATGATCATGAGAAGTGTTGTTTCTAAGTGTTCCCATCAATGCCAAAGGGGGAGATTGTTGAAGGATTAATTGTTGAAATATTAGTTGTTAAAAGATTGGTTGACATTGAATTGTTGAAATATTGGTTGTCATTGATGTCAACCCTTGAACAAGAAGTTAACAGGTTGCATGCCAAGATAAAGTAGCTATAAAAGAAGTTAACGAGTTGCATGTCATTTACATGTTAAAGTAACTGTACACATAAGTTAACACGTTGCATTTGAGTTTCATGTGAGTTGCATGTCATCATGAGATCCTCATTAAAACACAGAGAAGAGTCAATTGAAAATTACTTCTGGTGAATGCAGATTGGCAGATCTGAGGTAGTGAGAGGAATTCAATGAAGTCTAGTGAAGGAAGAATCTTCCAGGAGTCGAGCGTATAGAGAAAAAGTTACAGGCACATGTACCTTGCGTAAATCCACAGGTTTTAGGAGGAAAAGTGTGGACATCCGTGAGCTGCAGTGAGGAAAAGTGTGGACATCCGCGAGCTGCAGTGAGGAAAAGTGAGAACATCCGTGAGTAGACAGTGTAAGGGTCACGAACCTGTGAGGAAAAAATGTTGAAGATTAGAGATCTAAAACTCAGGTCAACTACAGGTTGAAGGTATGTCTTCCTCCTGTGTGTGTTAGGGTGTGTATTTTGAATAAATCAGGAACTTAGGAACATATATGTCTTAGTGATTCATAAGAATTTAATTTGGAGAAATCTCTTGTAGATCTTGGTATGAGGTATATGTGGTTACAGTCTTGATGAGATATTGATATCAGTAGCAACAACACAAATATTAGAAACAACAACAAAAATAGGTTATCAGTGACAGAGGTACTGACATATTGGTCTACATTTACATTTCAGGGAGGTTGAATGGGGCAAGGAAAGGAGTTTGTAGCCTCCTTTCGGTTGGTGTTGGTAAATTAGGGAGTTGGAGCTTCCTTCATGTTGCAACCTGTAAATAGGGGGTTGGAGCCTCCTTCCAGTTGTATATGGAGAAATAGGAAGTTGGTGCTTCCAATAAATGTACTCTTTGATAAATAAGAAAAGAATTATGTGGTTTTTTCCCGCATTGGGTTTCCACGTAAAATTCTGGTGTATTGTGTTTATGTGATGTCTATGCATTGAATTATGGTGTTTTGAATGCTCACAATATTTATTGGAGATTTTATATTGTGATTAAAAGTAATAATTATGCTCATGTTGATTCACTCTCCATCTCAGTATTCAAACAATTTGTCATGAGGAGAATGACTCAATCCTCCCTGGAAATGATGCCAAAATGTTATCGCAGGATTTGTACTTGTGCAAATACCACCACAAGATCTCCAAATCTTACGTAACTATGGAAGAAACTACCATTGTCACCTTAGTAGGATCTTCCCTTGTTTGAGTGATGGAAGAGGTCCACCATAAGGGAGGCTTCCTTGGTAACCCCAATGGATCAAATAACAAGTTTAGTAGCCAAGCCTACTGCCCCCTATCTTGATCACTGAATGGTTGGTCTAGGTCAAGGAAAGGAAGAGGTTGTGATGTATTTTCTTGTATAAGCCTGGAACAAGAACACTTTGCAATATATATATATATATATATATATATATATATATATCCAAGACAAAATATGCAATAATGACCTATTATAGACACTAGTCAAGTTATTTATCTATAGCTGTTGCAAATTGCAGCAAAAAACCAGTCTTATAACAACAATAATTATTTTGCAACAAAAACAAGATAAAGTGCTCAGAAATACCACAATTGACAATGAAAATTATGCATACAACCAATATAATATTATCCAATTGTTAGAAGTGATTTTTAAGCCACCTTTATATGAGTGTATGTAGCAAATTAATGTAGTTTTAGATGGATGTAGTAAACTTTATAACAATGAAAAGTAAAATAGTGAGTTTGCTAGGGTTAGAGTTAGTTTATTTAGTAGGATACTTGAGAGTTTTGAGAGAGAGTTTTTATCAATCACTTTCATCACAAGAGTTGCTTCAAGGCTAGTGACTTTCTAGGGCTATTGGGTCTCAAGTGCATCCAAGCTTGAAGGTTGATCTACTTTAAACCAATAGGTAGGATATAAACCCTAATGTGTAAGCACATTTCGGCCTTAGGCTTTAGATATTGAGGAGAAGGCCGTCTAGGGTGAAATAACTTTAGGGCCCTAGATATCATTTCTCCCTTCTTGTCGCTTCAACTAGGTCAAAGATCAATTGTCTAGGGATAAAATCCTAAAGTGGTAACACCTTAGCAATTTAGAGTTCTAACCCTAGCAAGGATAATTAACCAATTTTTGACAAACAAGACCATGTGAGAGGAAGAAGCACTTATTTTCCTCTCTCATGGTTTCAATAAACAAGACTTCTCACAACAAAATATCAATTTCACCATAAACATCAATAACATAACAAAAAATTGTAGAAATTTACTTCATCCAAGAAATCGAGAGCATTTACCACTAATTGCAGAAATATCCATCTAAAATCAGCCAACCATCCATAAGAGATCTATTCCAGGCATAAAACATGAGAGAGAGAGACCAATAACCACTTAGGGGGTGAAAATTTCAGAAGTAGCTCTCACAATGGTGAGAAAAAGATGATCCTAAAATGAAAGTGAGGGTTTTTGTTATGATCCAATGCCTTAAAAATGATACAAAATCAATAAAATTCAGTCCACTTCAAGGGGGAACCCTCCTTTACAATATATAAACTTCAGAACACAATATGAGATGAGATAAGATGATCCTAATACTATATCTACTTGATATATATATAGGAGAAAAATGGTTACAATTATAAGGGTGCAAAGAAGGGTTCTAACCGACCTACTAGAAATGTAGTAATTCAATATCTAGGGCATAATAAGGGGTTTTATACATATCACGAGGCTTTGTCTAGGGATTAACATGCCCCTCCCCTTCAAACAAGTGTTTTCCTCAACACTTTTCTAACCACAGATACTTCTTCACGAACAACTCATCTTCCCATGTCGCCTCTTCTACAAGTAGGTTCTTCCATTTGACGAGGTACTCTGTAATTGCTCAATTTCTCAACTTCTTAATTCTTGTTTCAAGGATTATTTCTGGATCTAGTATGATTTTCCATTCTTCATTGAGCTCTTGTAAAATTGTTTGGACCTATATCTTGTTGCCGATGAACTTATTTAAGTAAGAAACATGGAAGACTGGATGTGCACGTGAAGATGGAGGCAAATCCAATTTGTAAGCCATACTTCCAATCCTTTGCAAAACCTTATAGGGGCCATAATATTTGGGTGGTAGTTTATTGTCCTTCTTTTGTTTCTTGAGGGACAATTGTTTGTATGATTTTAGCCTTAGAAATACCCAATCCCCCACTTCAAATTCACTTTCCCTGCATTGTTAATCTGCTTGTTGTTTCATCCTATTGTGTGCCATAACCAAGTTGCCCTTCAACAATTTTAGGACCTCTTGTTGGTTCCCTATGTGGTCATCCATTGTTTGAACGTTTGTATTCCATTTCAAGGGTGATGTGATGGATGGAGGATGATATCCATAAAGTGCCATAAATGGGGACATTTTTGATGAAGTATGGAAGGATTTGTTGTACCACCATTTCGCTAAGGGCAACCACTTGACCCATCGTATCTGTTTATCAGATGCAAAGAAACGAAGATATCCTTTTAGAAATTTATTCACAATCTTAGTTTTCCCATTATATTGAGGGTGGTAATATGAACTATGAGCCAATTGAGTACCCAAACAAGAAAATAATTCAGTCAAAAAATTTCCCGTGAAAATTGGGTCTCTGTCACTTACAATAATATTGGGGACTCCATGTAGTTTTTGAACTGTTTCCATGAATGTTGTTTCTATTGTACTCGCTTTAAAAGGATGATAAAGAGAGAAAAAATGGGCATACTTTGTTAGTCTATCCACTACTACCATGATGATGGTCTTTCCTTCGGATTTTCGTAAACCTGTAATAAAATCCATGGAAACTTCTTCCCAACTTTGGCTTGGTATAACTAATGGTTGTAGGAGACCTGGAGTCTTGATTGTCTCTCCCTTATTCTATTGGCAGTCTGGACATTCAAACACAAAATTTTGAACATCATTTTTAAGACCTTCCTAGAAAAAATCCTTCTTTGAATGATTTCAGCCTCTAACATTTCATGGATCATGCGCTCAATCTCACTCTTCTATGCATATGGATATCTGTAAGGCCTAATGTTAGGTGGTACACTTCCTGGTTGCAATTGAATAACATGGTCATGATCTCGAGTAGGTGGAAGACCCTCAAAAATTTCATCAAATACCTTGGAATGATTATTGATAATTATTTGGAGATTTGATAGAGACGAGGCTATAGATGTTTGAACATCAAGTGAGAACACTTGTGCAATTACAACCTAGTGTCCCTTTTTGAGTAATTTTTCCATGCTATTAGAGCTTATCACTTTAGAGGGTTTCCCTTGGATACCTCTAAGCTCTATTTCCTTTCCATTTGAGGAAAATCTCATAAAAATATTTTGAAAATAAAAGGCCACTATTCCTAGTGATTTCAACAATTGGACCCCTAATACAACATCACACCCCCCATTTGGATGGAAATCATGGGGCTATCCAGAAAATAATCCCCCATGTTGAGCTTAATACTATGACATTCCTCTGAAAAATTTATGGTACCTCCATTTGCAATCATTACTTGAAACTCTGGTGGAGGATATACAAAGCAATTAAGATCTTTTGCTAATTTGTAATTGATGAACTTATGGGTGCTACCTGAATCAATCAATACTATTACCTTTTTATTTTTGATGTATCCTTGTATCTTGAGGGTTTGTGGAGTAATGATGTCAGCCAATGCATGCCAATATATTGTTGGAGTAGTCTCTTCTAGATTTGGGTCTTGTGATAGTTCCAATTCTTGATCTTCTTCCTCTTCACAGTCTATGTAGAATAATTTCTTCTCACCGCATTTATGCCCCTTACTATAATTGCTTTCACAATTGAAACATAGTCCTTTTTCTCTTATTTCATCCATTTGTTGAGGTGTCAACCTTGTTGGTTTAGGTACACTATCTTCTTCCTCTTCACAATCTATGTAGAATAATTTTTTCCCACCACATTTATGCCCTTTACTATACTTGCTGTCACAATTGAAACATAGTACTTTTGCTCTTCTTTCATCCATTTGCTGAGGTGTCAACCTTGTTGGTTGAGGTATGGTTGTCTTAGGACCCCAAAAATGATCTTTGCTTCCAATGCTAGACTTTTGTGTAGCCTTATTTTTGGCATGAATGTGACAATCATTTTGCATAGCTTCCACAATACTTGTAGGTTGTCTTAAGAAAATATCATGTTTAATGTCTTCTTTTGATCCACCCATGTAAGCTTCCAAAAAGTGTTCATCACTTATGTTATCCACCGTTGTGGTCAATACTTGGAATTATGAATTATATTCTTCAATATCACCTAAGTGCTTGATTCTCGTCAATTGACTGAAGTAGTCTTGTTCCCAAAATTTCCCATATTGTGCTTCTAAGTCTCTTGTAAATAAACCCCAAGTGTATTGATATAAAGGGGGCTTCATTTTTACTATCCATTGATACCATTGGTATGGTTTTATCTCAAAGTTCAAGGTTTCTATGCAAATCCTTTTCTTATCATCCTTTTCTTTTCCTTTATTATGGTTTTATCTCAAAGTTCAAAATATTTCTCTATTTGGTTCGCCCAAGTAAAGACCTCTGTACCATCAAACTTCTATAATTCAATTTTGGGAAAGTTGAAATTAGGACCTCCACCATAATTAACTCCACTATAAGAGTTAGATTCACTAGTTGAAAATGGCTTATTATTGGAAGTTTGTTCAACATGAGTACTACTTTTATTTTCATGAATCCCTTCTGTTTTGATACATCCTTTAGAGAAATATCTCATCTAGAGCTTGAAAGACATTGGAAGACATTTTTTTCCTTCATGGAATTATGTATTTCTTTTTTATGTCATTCTTATTTTCTTCCATCTTATTTTCCGTATCATCCATATTATTTTCCATACCATCAATATTGTTTTACATACCCTCCATCTTGTTTTTCATACCCTCCATCTCTTTTTCCTTGCTAACCATCTTCCCTTCCATTACTTGAATTTTTCTTTGTGAGTTTACCCAATTATTAGACTTGTCACTCACATCCTTAATTTTTTCCTACAATTTGGACAACCTGTTATGTATGTCCTTATTTTCTTCTTGAGTCATAGATGAGACTTCTAGAGGATTAATAGGTGTTGTCACATTTTTGGGACCCACATGGAGTAATAATAATATTACTCCTCTAGTCTATATTTATCACAAATTTTGAATCACCAGAAAAAAAATCTTCCAAAAAAAAGTTATGCCAATTGTAAGTTACGTACCTTTTAAAGCCTTAATTTGGATCTTATCCTCCTGGCCGACCTTCTTTCATCTGTATCTCTAAAATTTAGGCCCTTATGAGTCTGAAATTTTGTTCTGTAGGGCTCTGATATGTCCTCTCTTCAATTCCACAGGTCTGATCTAAATTGGATGTGCCAAGTGGAAGTTATGGTAACTTCCCCACACCTTTCCGATTCTTGGCCTTTCCAGGAGAGAGAACTTGTACAATGTTCCATGCACACAATATTGATATATGATTATGAAAATTGTACCAAAAATACTACATATTTCCCACTATCCAATGCAACTAGTCTCACTCAATTTGAATATTTTCTTAAGAATATACGACTATTTTACCCGAAACGCCTGTTTGAGAGTAGTCAGATACCCTATCTTCCACAGGGTGTATCTCCAAAAGTATGGCGAACCAAAAGATACAATTTTTACCACATATACATTTATATTTATTCTGAATCACCTCTAATTTGCATGGTCTAAATCCTCCCAGAAAAAAACATTATAGAGAAAATTATATGATGACTTTCTTGGAGAAGAAAAACCCTAGGATCAATGAGCTCTGATACCAAATGTTATGACCCAACACCTTAAAAATGATAAGAAATCAATAAAATTCAGTCCACTTCAAGGGGGAACCCTCCTTTACAATATATAAACTTCAGAACACAATATGAGATGATATAATATGATCCTAATACTAGATCTCCTTGATATATATATATATATATATAAGACAAAGGGTTACAATTATAATGAAAGGGTGCAAAGAAGGGTTCTAGCCGACCTATTAGAAATGTAGCAATTCAATATCTAGGGCGTAATAAGGGGTTTTATTCATATAATGGGGCTTTTTCTAGGGCTTAACAATTTTCCTTTTTATATGAGGCTACGCTAACATATTTTTCCACATAATATGTCAACAACAAAATACAAGTGGGGTCAACCCCTCATTTAACCTTTAAAAATGCTAAAGTGCAAAAAAAAATCATAATGAGCCACACATGTGAGACATCAAGCCTCCTTAGGCAAGGAGGGGGCCTCCAAAGGCCACGTGGCATCAAAAGAAAGGTGGGACAAAGTGATGTCTCTCCTTACCAAAATTCATGCCATGCATCATCAGTACCCCAATAAATCACCAAAACCTAGGTGTGTCAATCTCTAGAAGGTGAAGTCATCACCAAAATAGGGCTAGCATCCAAGATCCAAGTTCCATGTCCAAGCCCTGAGGAGATGCATATTGTCTTTTTCATGTCTCTGACTACTCACTACTGTAACGTCCCTGATCCCGGTGAAAAATAAGCTTCGGGGTACTCTTCCCAACTTATGGGCTTCCAACCCATCTATGTGCCATCATGACTGAATCTACTCATACCAAGCCCATCTTTCCCTCGTCCAAGGTTCCAAGGATGTGAGAGATATTGTATAAGGGTGGTGGGTCACTGGATGACTCACTTCTCTCCATGACATGTGTTGTTGGCATAGGGGCAGACCCAGGGTTCAACGCTACAACATCTCACCAAAAAAACACTAACTACTGGCCCTTTCGGCAACACCTGCAAAGCAGATGAAGTCTCACCCGAGGTAGAGGCAGGGTTGGTTGCAGGACTCCGATGTTTGCAACCTTAGCTGGGACAGAGATCTGTGATATGTAACACTTTAACATAACACTTAGCAGTTACAGTTCATCAATATTCACCTTTAGCTTACATCGCAGATAAACCCTAATAACAGAATGGTGCAGTATTCCCATAGATCCAATATAATCAAACACTAAGCACATCAACATAGGTCAGATCTAGCATTCATTCACATTATTTAGCACTAAGCTATCATACATGAACGCACTAATAATTTAATCACATAAACAAAAGAACAACCATAAAGCATAACGCAACCACAAGGTAGGATATACGTGGTTCATCCCCTCCCTTGGGCTACATCCACCAATTCTTCTTCTCTTTATTGTCTTCTGTCAATCTTCTACATGCACAGAGCCTTGAGATCTTACTCCACAGAGGACAGGATATTTGTGCACTTCGCTAGATCCTCCTTCCCTGAATTACAACACAAAGCCTTCCATAGTCTCTTACGATCACTTGCACTTAGCTCTGCAAGTCTTACATAGTATGCACAAAGCAATTACAATTACCACTTGCACTTAGCACAATGTCTAGCCTCTCTTTTATCACATAGATCGAACTACTTCCTACATCGCCTCGACATCTATTTATACATTACAAAATCGGGCCTAAACATGGGTAAACCCATGGGTCGACATCCCCATACCCGTTACATAAGCCCAAAACCCCAAAAACCCTAAAAAGGGGCTAAGATCCCGCGATCTCTGCTTCGACTTGCACTCCACCTTTGACAGCCTGTTGAAGTCCCAAAAGTAGGTCAAACATGACCAAGGATCCTCAAAACTTGGTCAAGGGCCAACAGGCCCCCAACAGTCACCTGTGACTCATCTCGAGTCACTCTGGTCTGGGTAGCTCTGCTTCGAAAGCCTCAAGCTTGGCTCGATCTGCTTCGACCTGTTGTTGTGCCACAACCTCCTGTTCGACAAACTCTTGGATTACTGCTTCGTTGATAGCTCCCTCTAAGTGTTGTTCAACTGTAGTGACGACTTGCTCCATTTCTTCTCCTCGGCCTTTAATATCTGCGAATAGTTGGCAAGCCTCATCCTGTATTAGTTGGAGCCTCTGAGTCACTTCCATGACTTTGCTTTGAATAGTGTGGACCTGCTGTTGAGCAGTGCACTGCTCTTGGGATCTCTTCATCCTCTCAACGACTGATAGGGGCTTCAACTGCACCTGTACTGTTTCTGCTTGTTTCTTTGCCTCATGGATTTGTGACTCCAGTGCCTTTAATTCAAAATCCTCAGTGAGTCGCTCATAAGTCTGGGCACTGTGATCACTTAGTTGTTTACATTCCATGGCGAGGGCCTTGATTCTTTCAACTGTGCTTTGAGTAGTTTCTTCACTTTGATCTCATACATTTGACGGAGTGCTAGGCACTGTTCATAGCTCTAAGTCTGCTATTCTTTGCTGTAGCTGCTGGATAGCTTCTACGAGCTGTGCTACTTGATGCTCCACTCAGTCTTCTGCCTTTGGCTCTAATCCCGTCACACAGTGAAGTGCTCTGTCGACTGCTTCTTTGACTCCAAGATGTTCTGTGAGAAATTGTTCTTTTTCTTGCTTGGCATGCCCCCTCTCTTCTTCAAACTTGGCTTGAAGGTCCTCCTTCTCCTTTTGTGCAACCCGATGTTGTTCTACCATATCTTCCTGGGCTTGTTTCAAGGCTGTTGTGGCATGGTCTTTCTCAGCTTGTGCTCAACGAAGGTGAGATTCGGTCACATCAGCTAGTTTGCGGAGTTGGGCAGGATCATCCCACAACTCTAGTTCTTCTGATGGTAGGGGCGCAGTGGATACTGTGTGACTGGATTGAAGGGCATGCTGTACCCCTCTGAGTTCAACCTCGATTCTATCGTACGTCTCCTCCTGCTTGGATTCATGTTTCTACAAGATTTCCTACGAGGCATCTGCTACAGCTACGATGATGAAGTTGAAGTCAACTACAGTGAGCACAGTCTGCATCTTAGTCAAGGTGGCTCTGGATTTATTTCGGGATTTGGGTTTCATGGGGGAAACCTTCCTTTTCTTCAAGGGATCAACTTCATCAACATGATTCTTAGGCGGTGTTACTTCACTTTGCTTCTGCTGATATTCTCTGCCATTTGTCTCTTCTACTTCGTCATCACCCCCTCGACCAGGTGATACTGAAGCAGTTTCTTCCGATGCGCTGCTCAATTCTTGGACTTCTTCAGTCTTCTTTCTTCTGCTGGTTCTAAGTGTGTCGTTTTCCTTGTGAGCGGCTTCCGAGCTGTCAAGTTTAGGATCAGACATATTTGCAGGGTCAGCAGGGATGAGGAGCTCTGCAGACCAATCCTTGGTTATCACTTCGAGTTCCTCCTCTGTGAGCTTATAGTATGAATGAAGCTCCTCTTTATGCTCGTCTTCTCGCGCAGTGATATAGATGAAGTGTCGATCTGCGCAGAACTTCTTGAGAGGTATGAACCGGTAGAAGGTGTTTGGCATCATGTGAGAGACAACTTCGATGACCTTCTTTAGTTGGAGATAGTATGTGTGGAAGACCGCATTCGACTACCATTTTTTTCCCATATCGATCGAGTACTAGAGCATGGTGAAATTCGCAGTGAGTGGCTCAACTGGCTTGATGTCCGGGAAGGTCACACCTTTCGGCATCTCCCAAGCGATAAATGTGATGAGGATTAGGAGCCAGCTAAAGTGGAACTCATAGCCCTGATCCCGAGCTTTGCGACAGTCTAATTCCAGTTGGTTGACCAAGTACTTCGCCCAGTTCATTTGGAGTCCTTCTACACATTTCCCGACGAGGTCAACAACGAATCCTGTAACCTGTGTAGATCTATTCTTTCTTACGAAATTTCCTACGATCAGCTAGCAGGCCAAGCGCACTGTGCCATTCTAGATGGAAGCTACCTTGTAACCTCACGTCCCCTTTTATTCATCGCCATATGTGTCTTTGATATTTTGTGCCAATGCACGATCTGTAGCCTTTCTATGGTAGAAGTCCCGTGGGTCGGGTCCCTACATGCTCAATCCAGTGATCCAATGGATCAACATTGGATCGACTATGATGCGTTCGTCTAGCCATAGGTAGCTTCCATGGTAACATGAGAGAAGGATCTTAACACATGCGTTAACTTCATGGTGCCTTCCAAAGTGCAGAATCTTCATTACATTCAAGAGGATGGACTGCGTGAGGTTCATAGTCCACGGTTGGGGGATTATTTTCGAGTTCTTCCCCTTCGTCCTGGTCAATTATTTGTAAGGAGCGAGCATACTATGGTTCTTGTAGTCTCCTAGGTTGAAGTCGCTGAAATTCAACGTCATGATCTTATCATGCTGTGTTCTAAATGCATGTATCCCCTTCGTAAAGTACGCAGTAACCATGGTGTAATCAAAGTCCCTCGGGACACTGTCACGACTCACCACATCGGTCAGAGGTGGGATGTAGTCTAGTAAGATGGTTGGGATTAACTTCGCGTTGCCTAGGTCATCTCTGTGCTTGGTTCTCTTTTCTGCTACCAGTCGTGATGGTTCAGATCCACGAGAAGTCAATGGAGAGGCTTGCACTCCTCTCGTCGATGATGCTTGAATACCTGCAGACATTACTTTCTCGGCCATGAGATCAATGAGAAATTCTTCGAATTCTTTCTCTGTGTTAATGAGCTCGTCCGATGTGCACGCTTAGATTAGATAAATCGGGTGGATGAATGAGTGTGAAATGCAATGGAACAAGTGTCAATCTCAATAAACACAACACGGTAGCAATGGGTTGGCTTGGATACAATCCACAAAAGTGTTCTCGGTGCAACAATCGACGGACTAAGTAGACATGATGTAACATATATCTCCAACGGATGAGAGGTCTTCATCAATGCGGTTCTATCCGTTGCGGAGTGGTCCCAACGGTTTGATGGCGAGTCTTCGAGCCATTATTGTTGTTCTAACAGTTTGGGTCATCGAGCTAACGATTATAATGCTTTGAATGACTATATCTCTTCTCCATGGTGAAGTGCCATGTTGCGCTGCTCTGATATCCCGACGAAGTTCCAGTCTTGCAAACCTTCCCTCTGCGAAGTCCCCTCTGGGACGTTCTGTAACGTTTCTATATTTTCTCTCTTCTTACTGAGTTTTCTAGCCTTCTTCCCGATGATCTTCGTCTCGGTATTTCTCTGTCCATTCTGATTCTTATCTCCTTTTGGCATAATAACTTCGCGCTGTTGAGATTCTTTCATAGGGTCGGAAAGTAATACGTCTTCTCTAGCTAGGGTAGGTACTTCAGTCTTCTGTGAGTCTTCTTGTGTTCTTTTAACTTTGACATCTAAGTTTCTGGTTCTAAGTAGCTTCGATCTGTTCTTCTGTTCTTCAATCAAGTGTGCTATCCTCCTAGTCATGAAATATTTTAATTCTTTCTTCTTCTGCTCTAAGAATTCCTCTTCTTTTCTTCTGGCCTGATCCTTTTCAATCCAAGGTTTTCCTAGTAATATAGCAAATGGGGCGTTGTTCTTAATAAATTTAACAATATCAAAATCTTCCTCTGTCGAAGTTCCATGCACACTCATAGATATCTGGGTGAGTCTTCCACATAGGGTTATCAACTTTCCTCTAAATAATCCTATTCCTCCCAATGAAGGAATCATAGCATGCTTTCCTAAAGTTTCACAAGTTCTTTCTGTCATGATATTCACATGTGCTTCTTCATCCAGAACACAGTCAATGTCGAAGTCTCCTATTCTTGCTTCTATGCATTCTTTTTCTTTGAATATCTCTGATAAGTTGATATTTCTGTGATCATTTAGGGTTTCTTTCATTTGTAGTAATACATTCTCTGATTCTTTCTGAGGTTCTGCCATGGTCTTAGTTTCATAACCTTCTTCGGGGTTTTCTTGTCTCATATTCATTCTTTCAAGCTTAGCAATCATTCTAGGGAAATCTAAAACTTCATGATTCATAGATTTACAACAAAGACAACTAGGTCTTCTACCAGGGAATTCCTTAGAAAGATGTCCCGGTCTTCTGCAACTGTAACAAAGGGTTAGTCTTCTTTTTCTTTGAAAGGATCCCCATCCTTTCCTGTACTGCGCACTAGGATAGTAGCTAACCTGCAAAAAATTCTTTCTAGGATCCTGCATCCATTTGTTAGTCCAAACATTCTTTCTATGCATAGGAATAACATATCTTTCACTATTTTTGTCAGATCTACTCATATCAAACCTTCTTTCATCTAACTATGCCCTACTTTTCAAGTTAGGATTTTTTTATCAAACATACCTAGATCCATACTTTTGAAACAAAAATTTCGACTTATCTTACTTTTTAAATCAAAACTTTTCAATGTTCTTACCTTTATTAGAGCACAAAGCTTCAAGATCTTACCTCTTTTCTTCAGATCTGACTTTTCTTCTTAGCACAGAGCTTCACAGGTCAAGTAGAATACTGCGCACTAGGGCAATAGATCTATGCACAGATCTTTCTCTTTTCTTTAGTTCCCAGCAATCACAGTTCCAGTTAGAATACTGTGCACTTCAGCAACATATCTACATACAGAGATTCTCTTTTTCTTTACTTAAGTTCCCAAAAATCACAGTTTCAGGTCCCGACAATAGAACCATTTGTTGGAACAGGGGAAGACCTAGGGTTCAACGCTACAACAACGCACCAACAAAACCCTAACTACCGGCCCTTTCGGCAACACTTGTGAAGAAGCTGAAGTCTCACCTGAGGTAGAGGCAGGGGTGGTTGCAGGACTCCGATGTCTGCAACCTTAGCTGAGACACAGATATGTGATTGTAACACTTTAACAAAGCACTTAGCGGTTACAGTTCATCAATATTCGCCTTTAGCTTATAATGCAGATAAACCCTAATAACATAACGGTGCAACATTCCCACAGATCCAATATAATCAAGCACTAAGCACATCAACATAGGTCAGATCTATCATTTATTCACATTATTCAACACTAAGCTATCATACATCAGTGCACTAAGAATTTAATCACATAAACAAAAGAACAACCATAAATCACAAAACAACCACAAGGCAAGATATATGTGGTTCACCCCCTCCCTAGGGTTACGTCCACCAATTCTTCTTCTCTTTATTATCTTCTGTCAATATTCTACATGCACAGAACCTTGAGATCTTACTCCACAGAGGACATGAGATCTGCGCACTTCGCTATATCCTCCTTCCTTGAATTACAACATAAAGCCTTCCACAGTCTCTTGCGATCACTTTCACTTAGCTCTGCAAGTCTTACATAGTATGCACAGAGAAATTACAATTACCACTTGCACTTAGCACAATGTCTAGCCTCTCTTCGATCACATAGATCGAATTATTTCCTACATCACCTAGACATCTATTTATACATTACAAAATCGGGCCTAAACATGGGTAAACCCATGGGCCAACATCCCCATACCCATTATATAAGCCCAAAACCCAAAAATCCCTAAAAAGTGGTCGAGATCCCGCGATCTCCGCTTCGACTTGTGCTCCATCTTTGACAACTTGTCGAAGTCCCAAAAGTAGGTTAAACATGACTAAGGATCCTCAAAACTTGGTCAAGGGCCAACATGTGCCAAGGTCTTGCAATAAGGCACAAAGTCCTGGGTACAAGCACATGATGTCCCTCAAGGAACCATGTCAAAGCCATCCAAGACAAATCAAAGTATAAAACATGGTTAGCCAAGGTCCATAAGAAAAATTACTCCTAAAGAATGCAAAGTAAGCCGTAACTTAAGATATAATCCATGTAAACAATTCACCTCAATATCCCCTTCAAGCATAACACCATCCCATGACCCCATGTGAGTTTCCAAGTTTAAGTATGGGAGGACCTTCATCCAACACTATTAGGTGTGCCACCTAGATAGGAAATAAAATAACCTAGGTAGAGGGAATGGTACTGAGAGAAGAAGGAAATAAAGAAACCCTTCAAGATTAAGTGTGATAGTGATATGGTTTTAGGGATTACTTCATGGCTTATGGTGTCATTTAATTAATTTATATGAGCGCCTTTTGAAGGGTGCACTTTCTGTTGAGTTACCACATTCTTAGGCACTATTTTTTCCAATCCTCCTTTATCAACCATCTTACTAGTCCACTTTATCATTTTTACAAGTTCCCTTTTATAAGGTTTCAAGTTATAACATTGTTATTTGGGATCGGGGTGAGCACTAAAAGGGAAGAGCTCAAGTTTGGAATGGATTTTGTTATTCTTTTCTATCATTCCTTTCTTTCTCTAGCATCATTTTCTTATTCTTTTATTAGCTACTGGAATCAACCTTTGGGCCTCCAACCCCTTTTCTCATGAGAGAATGGACCATGACCCATTACCGAAGTTTAATACACTATGAGAGGCTCCAGGATGGAAAGTGTTAAGTATGGTGGGGAATGAAACATTACTCTTGTGAGGACCCCCTAGTAGTACCCCTTTTCCCTGGGCAGTGACAACATGGGACTAGGGCATATAAGTTGAACACCAAGGAAAAACAAGGAAACTGACATAGTTTCCCAAGCCAATGATCCATTATCCAAATTCAACCAAAGATCCTCATCCACATGCCTGACAAATTAAGCACAACACTTTTCATGAAAGAAGGATTAACATACCACATGGTGATGATGGCTTACCGTATCCCATACACTTGGTCACTTGGATGTGATGATACTTAGTTTACTTGTAGCTATAAAGGTGAATGAGGGGGGGTGTTGGGCTTCCATCTATGGACATGCTGATCATCATAATGGCCAAGATAATGTTCTCCATTGCAGGCCATGAGACATGATATCCTCTAGTTACCCCTAGGCATGGGGGGGTAACACGTCTTTTGGAATGCCCCACAATCGATGCATAAATGGATTCAACCAACACTGGTACATTTCACTTAATTAATATCACCGCTAACTTAGCAATTTGTAAAATTTAACATAGCGATGCAACCATTTGACCAAATGCACCAGTGTCGTTTACAGAACTACACCGACATATATTACTTGAATTTTCATAGTGGGGCATCTTATTGGACATCTCTTTCTCGATGATCTATCCTTTACAACGTACCGTTGAACAAAACATTGGTGCTCCACTATCATGGTAGCACTGAGGTGTTAATAGTAACACATCACATCGCTTCAGTTGCAATAAAGCAATTTAACCTAGCGGTGCCCATTAGTCCAACAAACTCACCAGTGTTGTAAAGACAACGTCACGGGGCCCAATTTTTAATAATATATTAGAGTGGTGTGACTTATTAGACAAATCGCTGCAATCCATGGTAGTGTGATAATAAGCATGGAGAATCAATGGTTAAATGCTAAACGTACGCAACGTGACAGATTTTAAAAAATAAGCATTGTGTTTCATCTTTTGTAAGGATTCATTGATGGTGCATTAGTAATAAAACACACTGCTAGACATCAGGTGCACCTATTACTATTTTAGATTTGTTTGCAAAAAAAACTAATTTTGGTTTTTTGTAAATACATGTCACTTATATATGTGTTTGTTTTACAATTTCAATTTATTTTATCTATATAGATGTGCCTAAAAATATTTGTATGTGAATCAGAGATGATGGAGACGAGGAGGAGGAGAAAAAATAGCAACAGGTCGAGACACACACATTTTTGCATGAGTGGGAGGCTAGGGAGAGGGAGAGGGAGAGGGAGCTATTCCCTCACCCTATTTCACATCCGACACATGACCTTTTGATGGATGTTGGCCTCCTAAATTTTTATCAGGAGGGTACATCCTTAAGGGGAAAATATTTATTGTTACACAAGATGATTCGTTGCTAGGATCATGGGCGATAGGGGTTCAACTTCAGTCATGATATGTGGTATCATCTCACAGAGGAGGATGTATATTTCATCACTATGTTGTCTAGGAGGGNGGGGGGGGGGGGGGGGGGGATTTTCCCCATTCGACCTGGTGTTGCAGGAGATACCCCGTTGGAATATCTGCAGAGATATGTCCATCCAGAGGTTCACTCCTCTTCATTCTTCTAGGTTCATGGTGGTCAACTATGGATAAGTTCATTTGGAAGAGAGGAAATTAACGTCCTGTGTCTTATTATCTTGGAATTGTCACATTATAGCTCTAATGGGAAACACATTAGCCACTCTATGTTTTATTATGTAGATAGTTTATTATAGAGGCTTTGATTGATTAGGTGGTCCGATATTTTTTTGAGATGATTTTTCCATGCATTAGATCATTATCATGCTGTTTTACATGGGACAAGATTATTCCCATTCACGTCAGAGTTATGTAGACTATTTATTGAGAGGGTTAATGCCACTCAGCTAGTAGTACCCCACTTTCTTTCTAGGCCTATGTTTGATGTGCATATGGACATGTGGGGGAAGTTGATGCCCAAGAGGGGTCAATATGAGTTTCCCATTCCTCCATTTGGTAGGGATGCATGTGATTTATTGACCAATGAGGACAATCATGTCTTCGATATTGTAGAGTACTCGTATGCGGGGATGGATCAGAGAGGATGTCCAAACATATGATTTACAACAGTCGAGCCAACACATGAGAGAGGTACTATTATCATTATGTTTTGATAAATCTAGTTGCATATTTTTATGTCTTATTTAATGCACACGTAATTTATTGTAACATTTTGTTTCAATTATCTTATTATTATCTATTGTTTTGCAGATATTAGCACATATATTGGGGATGAGCCTCCCCAACATGAGGATGAGGTGATGGAGGAGGAAGAGGACCAACCTCCAGTATAGATACCCCACATGCCATGCATGTCGGATCAAAGAGTTCAGATAGAGGTGGCAGATTAGCTATGCGATATCATCACTAATCACAGATTGGTACCCACACCCGTTAGAGACATATTATGGGAACAAGATCTCTCTACGATATGGAGGAGTTTGCCTCGTGACATGACATTGTTGATGTGTCATATTTTTTATGCTACTAACCTTATTGAGACGTTTATGGGTGTTGCTCATGATCCCGCTCCATCTAGCTCATCAACAGAGCCATCCACATCATCTAATCCATGACATGGTCCTCCTCCTACAGATTCTCATCCCCATGAGTCGGCCACACCATCTACCGATCCTATTTATTCTCCTCCATATGTGTTTGAACTCACATCCATGTCTGATCCTCCTTCTCCTCCTGCTTCCCCTCCACATGTGTCTGAACCTGCATCCACGTCCGATCCTTCTCCTCCTAATTCCCCTCCACATGTGTCTAAACCTACATTCACGTTCGATCCTCCACCTCCTGCTTCCCCTCCACATGTATCTAAACCTACATTCACGTCTGATCCTCTTCCTGCTACTTCTCCTCCACATGCCTCACCATATTCCACTAATCCTCCTCCTCCTCCTCCACTTATGCCACCATCCACTGATCCTTGTCCTTCTCCTCCATATGTGTCATCATCCACTGATCCCCCTTCTCCTCCTCCTCTTCCTCCACATGTGTCACAATCTTTTCATGCTTTGGAAACTATGTGCACATCAGGTATTGCTGCACATATTGATGATATTGATAGAGAGACATTTGATAGTGCACTTATGTCGACATTTATTTATGACATAGTTGGTCTTGATAGAGGCTCTACCTATGGTAATAGAGACACTGATGCATCTGACTTTGGTGGTGGGCCTAGCTAGTAGTGGTATTGATTGAATGTATATTATTGATTGTTTTATATTTGACTTGAGATGTATATATGCCATGTTTATTACATATTTTTTTGAGATGTATGTTTGAGATGTATATTCATATGTATATGGCTCATGTATATTATGTTTTTCATATAATGTTGTGGTTGTTGTTGTTTGATTTATAAAATGTATTATGCGTATGCTAGTGACCAACATTGTTAATGATTTCTCTATTTTTAAGTTAAATTTGAGATGTATCACTCATTTAAATTTATAGTTGCCATATCATGTTTAACTTTTAAGAAATCGTTTAATTTGGATTGTGATTACAAAAAATTATAACCATTAATGCCATATAATATTTAACTGTTCTTCAAGGTGAATTGTTTGTTGTCCAACAAGATACAATATGACGATTAAACATGTTTAGAAACAAAAATAATTAAATATGATGAGTGAAATGATTGTGATTTGAATATTTATGTATTTTTCATATATTATAATAATAACATTATAACATAACTATTCACTAACAATTATAATGATAATGTAATAATAATGCTATTTTTAAAATTTGTTATTATTCAAAGATTACGACAACGTTATAATATAATTGTTTACTAAAATCACAATTATTATATTTTATTAATATTTATTTTTTCCAAAGATTTTATTAATTTATATTACCCAACTATTATAATATATGAAATTTATTGAATTAAATTTAAAATACTAAATATAGGAATAATAATACATTTTCATGTATACACTTTCAATGAAATGGTTTCACAATTTTTTACTCAAATAAAGACTTTATGAATCTTCTATTAAAAAATAATATCACCCAACATTTTATAATTAGTATTTTAAGAATTAGTAAAATTGACAAAGGTTTCTATACTTTTAGATAAGTATGGATCATTACAATTTTCCTTAATTCTAACTAGGCTCTAGAAAATGACTCTTTTAGAATTTCCATGTCCTTCTTATATTAAAAATTATTTCAAGGAGAATATAAAAAGAATGATTAATACAAGTTTATATTATTATAAAACTAAAAGATGTAGTGGAATAGGTGAAGGCCATGGTAGTTGCAGGCCATGATAGTTGCACTAGTTAAAGTTGGGAATGCCATCAAAGTTGGTAATGCCAACGCCACAATTGTGATTCCATAATTCATAGATGTTCCATGAAGTTATTTTGTTGGAATTGTACTTAGAAGTTCCATCAAAGTAAATATACATTTATTTGAATTTTGATTTTTTCAAACAATAATTTTTTTAAGGTTTGAATATTTTTTTAATATCTTAATTTTTTTGTTAAATAAAATATAATTTAAAATAAATATTTACTACTACACGTCACCAAATTTGTGATATCTCAATTAATGCAAGCTTAGTAATTCAAAGTTTAACATAAACATATGTTAATACAATACAACACAAATTTGCTATCATAATCGATAAATATGATAATAAAAATATATCAAAACCATATCTCATGCTTGTTCTATTTAATGTATTTTCAATATGGTGGTTGTAAATGGTTGTTAACTTTTCATATCCAACAAAAATATAAAATGAAGAAAAAAAAACCCATAATTAGCCATTATAGATACCCATAATAAAATGACACATCCACAATATAAAAGTCCAAACAAATAATTTACAAAATAGTCTTTGCTGCCATTACTCTGATTATCTTACTCCCTTGGAATTGTAACATTATTGTTCCCAAAAATATGTTTATATCTCAGATCATGTCTCAGTACAAACCACCGATCCCCATCTAATACATCTGGGTAAAAAAATACTTGGTTGCAATGTTTTGGAAAAAAATAAGGCTACTTACTTTCAACCCACATTTTTTTAGATTTAATACATATCATCCCATCATCACGATCTTCCTTTACATTTCTCCGGTCGAAGGTATCCTACCACTTGCAACAAAAAATAACACATTGAAACGATGAGAATTCCACTTTCATGATCGCTTGTATCATTCCAATTTAACCTAACTTCCCCTCTATTAGGTTTTGATCATGGTGGCTAGCATGACCAGATTGGTTGAAGTTGAGCTCCACTCTACAATCTTGTGTGATGTGTCCATCATCAACATACTCAGTGCGAAAATGATTTCCATATGCCCACATAGATGAGAACAAATGAAACTATAAAAATGCGAACAAAGGATGGTGTCATATGTCTAATAATCAAAGCATTAATAAAAACATAATACATGTTACAATTCAAATGTACAATATTATAAATAGAATGTGGTACTCTAATAGGGTTATTACAGAGTTGTTGCACCCAATCCCTATGTTTAGTGCATCCAGATACTCTCCATGTGGGTTATGACTAGACACCACATATTTCTATTGTATTTGGCCAACCACGCAACTATTGGGACATATTTTTGACACATTTTCTTTTAAATGATCAGGATAAGCCATGCTTCTACTATTAAATCGTATGAATGCTTTCCTATAGCTGTCCCATCGCTTTCTTTTCTCTTCATACAACACAATCCATGGTCGTGTTTCCTCCGTGTTGTAAAGAATGAATTTATTAATGGCATCAATTTCTAAATTCGCTGATGTATACACAAATTCAACACGAATAACATGAGATCAAATATATATTATCAACTTAAAGAATGAATTTATTGATGGCATCAATTTCTAAATTCGCTGATGTATACAAGATTTCAAAAGGAATAGCATGGGATTAAATATATATTATCAACTTCAATGTAAACAATTTATCTATACTAAATTGACAAACTATAACTGACTTACTCTTTATCAAGATCCTTTTTCCATTTATTTGGATTTGTTCCCCTTCCCTTTTGTCCTCATATTGATGGTATCCCCAAACAACTTCCCCTACTGTATCATCAATTTGCTTGATGTACTCATTGGCATAATAGAACAACTCGTATACTATGTACCCCTCTTCCATAGAGCCCTCTGGTTTTGCCCTTTTTTGAACAAACCCTTTCAATATTTTCATGTACCTCTCTAAGAAGAACATCCAACAACATGAGAGAACCCCAACTAATTCAACCTCATCAAGTAGGTGAATTAGAATATGGAATTGCAAGTTCATAAAACTTGTGGGTAGTTCCTTCTCAAGCATACAAACAATCTCAACTATCTCTTGATGCCACCATGGAATGCTAGCTATATGAATATCCCTTCATGTGATCCAACATACAAATGTAGATAATTTTGACATGGAGTGTCGCAAGTCCTGGGGGAAGTCATGGTTCACACAACCAAGCATGAGAAAAGGTTAATGACACTACAAAAGAGACACACACATCATTAATTTCCATAAAACTATGAGTGCATAGCATATTTTTACCGACATTAGTATAAAAGAAGAATAATGTATTCAACATACATACCCTTAGAAGGTTCAAATGGTCATGTGATTTCAAACCTGAAAAATTCCTTTCTACAGTGAAGCAACATCGTAGATTCGACCCATATAAAGAAGGTTCATTCACACCCAATATAACATCCTTCACCATAGAAAGATCATCTTTCTTCAAAATCCATGGGACACCACCTTCTTTAAAAGACCAAGAGGGACCAACCTCCCCTCTAGTTTCTTTTCTTGGCCAGTGTCTTTTTTTAGTATTTGAAGCAATAAGATCTGTTCTAACAACCAATGTGTCACTTTTATTCCATGATATGTGCCTCCATAAAGAAGATGAAACATTTTTTAATATATGCATGGGATCTAGTAAGTGGCCAATCTTAAGATGCTCCCAATATGAAAGCGCATAAAATACAGATTTCCTTTTCATCCCAATGTGCATTTTCTCAATGTAGGTGTCAAAAAATTCAGGATCATCGAACATAGGTTTCCCATTTGAATCAAAAAATTCTTCCATTTCCTTCTCCTTCTCTGTGTCATATGCCCTAATCCAATATGTCGATGTCATTGTTTCAGGTCTTTGGGTTCTCTCTGGTTTACCATTGAAAGCATATGCAACTCTTCGATAAGGGTGGTCTTATGGGAGGAATACCCTCGAACAGTCATACAATGACTTTTGTATCTGATTGGACCACATAGCCTTTATGGAAGGTCCACAACATTTACATCCATGATACTCTTTTGTTACATGACCTGTGATATTATCATATACAGATCATGTTAGTGTCAAAAATATAGTTGCACCAAATGAAGTATGCTAAATAACATTATATATATAAACAAATTAATGGACATGCTTACGAGAGAAAACTCCTAGTCTTGGATAATCATGCATGGTGTATGCACATATGCCATACAACGTAAAATACCTTTCCATTGGGATGGGTCTTGATACATTAGATGCATGTATCCCTTCCCAATAATTTCTTAAATTCATCGATCAATGGTTGGAGGTAGACATCCATTCTCCTCACTTGTCTTTTATCTGGGACTATAAGAGCCATCTTAAGATGTTCATTCTTCATGGAAAACCATGGGGGCATATTGTTGTTGATCATTACCATTGACCAAACATAATAGTTGGTGTTTTGGAGGGAATACATGTTAACTCCATCCATAGCTATGCTCAATTGTAGGATCCATACTTCATCCTTGAATTTATCGGGCCATGTATATTCTATATGTTTCATGGCTATTGAATCTGTTGGGATTCACATAACTCCTGGATCACTTCTATGTGAGGCATGCCACCCTTGCAACATGGCTAATTGTTTGCAATGAAAGATCCTTTGAATCCTTGGAATTATAAGCATGTGCCTCAATATTTTATAAGGAGGACCATGTGCCTTACCCTTTTTTATTTATTTATGGTACCTGCCATGCCCACATTATGGGCATATCTCTTTGTCCACATATTTATTTTTGTATAGAACACAATCATTCAGACATGTGTGGTATGATATGTACTCAACACCCAACATTTTCAACATTTGCTTTGCCTCTGCGCAACTATAGGGAAAATTATCACTCATAAGTACCTTATCTTTGAGTAACCTGCAATTAGTGGGCAATAAAAATGTACATTGTCATTAAGCATGAATAAAATCAACCTTTTTCTTCCTTCATTGTGTGATAAGATTCCTTACAAAATTAGGGGACTTAATGGTTAGTTAGCTCAAAAGTGACAATAAACACGCGTCTAACATACCATACATTGCTTTCAAGTTGTACAATAACATTGTTGTCCCTAATCGGGTACACATTGCAGACCCTTGTACTCAACCAAATATAGTGGTGGTGGAAGCAAATTTTAGGATTTCGAAGAAGGTATCTACAACATCAATGTCATCCCTTAGGTCATTTTGTTGGAATGCATCTAACAACATTTCCTCCATGGCTTGGGTATCCCACAAGAAATCATCCATACCAACCTCTATATCATTGCCTTCATCCCTAACATGTGAATAATAGTGTTACTGTCGAGGTTTTGAATTGGTGCCTCAGGACACAGTGGGAATTGGATAGGTGGTTGTTTCAACCATTCTCGATATGCTTCCTCTCCAATCTATTTTTGTTTAGCAGAAAGATCGTGAATTGACATTGTAGTGGGGTGCAATGATATATGGTGGATAGGTTGTTGGAGTTACTTTACACACACCTAGGATTTCTTTTTCCTAAGGTTTTTCCTTGTTTATTAGTCATAATTAGTCATTATCTAGTCTCCTATATTTTAGGGGAGAATATTCCACCTGGAGAATATTCTCTTTCAATTGACATTTTAGTTTGACTAGTTGAGTTGAGTTTAGATATTGCATTGGTTTTATCACCATGCAACATTGGGATCATCACCATGCTAATTTGACCTTGATTTGGGATCATTATCAAACTGGTGCATTACTCTTGATTCCCTGAGTTAACTCCTCACTACTCTCTGTTCAGTTAGTTAACTGAAGACTAGTTGACTAGTTAACTCAACTAGGCGGCAATTCACTCCTGTAACTGCTTGAGAGACTAGACTAGGTGGCAGTTCACTCCCATATCTTCTGGTGTGTTTTCAGATCACTCTAGACCATCACTATGGTGCATTGGTTCTTTTCTAGTGCGCACTCATTGAGTTATACATAGTATATCATGTGTAAATTATTCATTATTCACAATGGTTAATGAGAATTCTTTCATTCTTTCTCTCCTTCTTCTTCTTTCTCAAATTCTCTCTGCAAATGTGTGTATTATTGTTTAGCCATATCTATTCTATGCAGGTTCAACACATTTACATGGTATCATAGCCGACGGATTGCTAAGCAAAATCTACACCAAAACTTTTTGCAGGTATAAGAGATTGAAGACAACAGAAAGATGGATTTCCAAAAAGAATTCATTCTTACACCTTACAACTATTTTGCATGGAAGGAGAAAATATCCATACATCTCTGAACCAGAGGGTTGTACAGGTTAACCTTGAATACAGATACATAACCGACATCATCCATAGAAAAATCCAAGTACTAAATCATATGGATGAGGCACTCAGAACAATTTGTAGTGTTATTTCTCCCGATCTCCTTTTTCACGTATCTTCCTGTAAGACTCCCAATGAAGCCTGGACCACCTTGGAAGGGATATTTTGAAAACAGGATGAGATGAGGGGACACATGCTAGAGTTGGAGATGCTCACATTGGATCCAAAAAGCTTCGAGAATATCCAAGATTTCTTTACAAAATTCAAGGATTTACTGTTGCAACTCAAAGCTTGGGGGTTGATAAATCGAAGGAGGAGAAACAAATGGTTCTCACAATTCTCTCCAAGCTTGGTACTGAATTCTTTGTATTCGTATCCACATTCCATTATGTCATATTCTCCTTAGGAGCCACCTGGAAGATGCCTTCTCTTGAGGATTTTATCGAAGCCCTGACACAAATAAAACCAAGCTCATTAACATGGAAAAAATCAAAGCCCCAAAGGCACATGCACTCACTATGCAATATGACAGTCACAAATATCATAAATCTAAAGATAAATGTAAACATAAATCTCATGCACATCCGAAGAAGGAAGGGTACACAAAGCCCTTCACTGATGCCTTTGGATCCAAAGGGGAAAAGGGAAGAAAAGGGGAGAAATGCACGTACTGTAAAAAATGATTCCATTCAAAATCCGCATGCATGCAAAAAAAAAAAGGATCTTATGTCTCAAATAATTCAACAAAACAACCTTGGAGATCACATTCTCAAGGGTTCCAAGAAGAAGAAGCCATAAGATCCAAATTCCAAGAAAGACAATTCTAGCCATGCCTTGATTGCCATTAACTCCTCTCCCGATGTTTGGATTGTAGATTTAGGAGCATCACATCACATGGATGCCTCAAAAGCAATATATTCTTCTTTGGATGCATGCAAAAGTCCTCCTATTCTAATGGGGGACAACTCTTCTATCGAAGTCACCGACAAAGGAAGGATTGAACTCACCAACAAAAGCTTCGAGAACATGTTGCATGTTCCCAAACTTTATGTCAACCTTCTCTCTGTGTATTAGATGATGAATTTAGGCACCAGAAAGAAAGTCACATTCACACCAAATTTCGTGGACATCTACAACATGCAAACCAAGTCCAGGGTTGCTACTAGTGAGGTAAATCATCAGTCTAGATTGTATACATTTTTTGAATTCATTGAACTCGATTCTTCTTTACTGCTTACTCATGCTGATGAAAGTAGTAGGATATGGCATGAAAGGTTTGGACATTTGAATTTCACATACATGCAACATATTAGCAAGGAAATATTGGTTTATGGTCTACTAGACATCCATTTCTCCAAGGGAGTGTCTGAGGGATGTGTTCTTGGGAAACAACCTTAAGAGAAATTCGACAAGGAAAAGTCTTAGATAGCCTTCGCACCTTTAGATCTGATCCACAGTGACCTTATGGGTCCTTTTACACATCCATTGATCAACAAAGCGTGGTTTGTTCTCATTGTTGTTGATGATTTCTCACGTTTTGCATGGATCTACTTTCCCAGACAAAAATCCTAGGTATTTCAACACCTCAAAGATTTCAAAGCCTTGGTTGAGACACAGTCCGAAAACAAGATCAAGGTCCTTCGAACTGATAATAGAGGAGAGTATGTAAATCATGAGATCCATGATCTTTTCCATGAGGCAGGGATCTAGTTGCAGCACACAGTTCCCTATACTCTGCAACAAAATGGAGTTGCCGAGTGGAAAAGCATATCTCTAAAGGAGATGGCATCTTGCATGCTGCATGCAAAGTCTCTACCACTGAGACTATGGGCCGAACCACTTAATTTTTCAACATACATCCAAAATCTCCCCATAGATCTGTCAAGGATAAGACCCCCTATGAGGCTTGGAGCGGCCTCAAATCAGAAGTGACCCACTTTCGCATTTTCGGTTCACGTGCATGGGCCCAGATTCCCTCTTAAAAAGAGGAAGGAACTTGATCCACAGAGCACTGAGTTCATTTTTGTTGGATACAGTGTGAAGGGATATAGACTTATTGATCTTTCCTTTGACCGAATCATCATTGAGTGAAGTGTCCAATTCAAGAAAAGTGTCTCGCATGTACCTCAAAAACTGCATACAGACACCTTCATTCTTCCACATGTCCGAGATGATGAGCATGGACATGCCGAATATTTAGATGAGAGTTCTGGTTCAGAGGAATCAAATGATTTAGATTCAAATTCAGTACAGTCAGATGCAAATTCAGAGCATCCAGATGCAATTGCAGAGCCAGAGCAGAAGTCCAAGTGGGCACAAACTACTCTTCATGATTCGGGGGATCTCATTGGTGATCCAGTCGACACTAGGAGGACTCAATCTGATTTCGAGGAGCCTCCCATTGCACTCACCACCACTGAACCATTTCCCTCCAGACATATTTTCTTAGTTCAGTCTTTAGATCCACAGTCTTATGGCGAGGATGCTGGAAATCCCTTTTGGGAATCCGCCATGTAGGAGTACAACTCCCTCCTTGAGAACAAGACTTGGGATCTGGTTCACCTTTCTTCTGGGAGGAAACTTGTCAGATGCAGATGGGTCTACAGGACCAAGAGCGTAGCGAATGAACAGATTAGCAGATACAAAGCCAGGCTTGTCGCCAAAGGATTTCAGCAGGTTCATGGTATTGATTATGAGGAGACTTTCACTCCAGTAGTGAATATGGATTCCATACGATTTACACTTTCCATTGCGACAACCAAGGGATGGGAAGTACATTAGATGGACATGAAGAATGCATTTATTCATGGTGATCTCTATGAGGAGATCTACATGGAGCAACCCCAGGGATTTATACAGGACTCATCTTTGGTCTGTCGACTAAAGAAGTCCCTTATGGCCTCAAGTAGGATCCGAGGGCATGATATGCCAAGATGGACTCCTACATGTTGTCAAATAACTTTGTACATTGTAAATCAAACCCGAATGTCTAAATGCTCAAGACGTCTGATTCACTTCTACTTTTAGTTCTGTATGTTGATGATTTGTTGATCACCGATTTCTCGACTTCAACGATTGCTACAGTCAAGAGGATTCTACATGACAAGTTTTTGATGACGGACATGGGTCTGCTACACTTCTTCCTTGGACTCAATATCAATCAGGATGCATCAGACATCAATCTGTCTCAGGCCAAGTATGCACGAGATCTCCTTGAGAGATTTCACATGACAGACTGCAAGTCTGCTCCGACTCCTTTCCTATCAGGATTCAAACTTGAGGATGGTAGGGAGACTCCATTGATTGACAACACACTATACATACAACTAGTGGGGAGCTTTTTGTATCTCACACACTCCAGACCAGACCTCTCCTATGCAGTTGGTGCAGTTTCCAGGTTCATGCAGGAGCCGCATGAGCTACATTGGAAGGCTACAAAGCGTATCCTTTGATACGTATAGGGCACCATCACCTTTGGGATTCATTATGCAACAGACTCTACATTAGATATCATTGGGTTTACTGATTTTGACTGGGCTGGCGATATCACTGATCACAAGTCCACATCTGGTTACTGACTTAGTCTTGGTTTCGGGCCTATATGTTAGTCGAGCAAGAAGCAAGCTTCCATTGCTCTATCTTCAGCCGAGGTAGAGTACAGAGGTGTAGTTAACATAACCATTCATGCTATGTGGATACAACATTTTATCACTGAGTTGGGCATTCAGTTTCATCGGCCGATCGTCATCTGGTGTGACAACTAGAGCACTCTGAAGTTCTGCAGAGATCCAGTTCAGAGGCAACGGACGAAGCACATCTGTAGTGCACCTTTTCTGGATACCAAGGTTTAATCTCTCTTAAAAGAAGACTATAACACCACTTTGTACATAACTCATACAAATGTTATTTAACCCACATGCATTTAAGCAATAACACATTCAACACAGAGTATTCTTATGAATTACTGCCATAATCAACAAGCAGTTAGCTTTTCATATTAATTCATATACACAACGGAAATCATGATAACATAAACAGTAGAGTCATGCGAAACGTGACAAAACCATAATCAGATACTTATCTTTTTAACAGTGGTAGAATCCACCAACCAAGTGCAGGCCTTCCATGAACCTCCCATCCTTAGTCCACACTGCTCATCAGCTCAGCAGTGGGTCACCCCTGAGCTGGGACTAAGCTCCACCCCAAGGCAAGGAATATAGGCTCAGGCTGAGGTTACAAAGAAAACAACACACAACCACAAGGAAGGGATTCTCTCCAATGAACCTCCCACGCTCACTGCCCACAGACCCTCATTCCCCACATGCTTGTTCCACCCCAGGAGAATACACCTTCTCTGTCACCTGGATAGTCCTTCGACTGCTAATATCCCTTGCCTTGGGTTACAGGAACAAGCCGGACTGGAAGTCTCCGAGCTCTGTGGCAGCTACAGGGTTCCTTCCAGGAGTCCTCTCCTTCCTTCGCACACTCTCTCACCTGGAGAGAATCGCTCACAGGCCAACAACTTGTTCTTCCAACCTCAATCACCTCTCTTACCTGGAGAGAGCGTTGCAC
>ML776775.1:1031650-1050299 GCA_009831015.1 Picea engelmannii
AATGCTTCGGGGAGAGACGGTAATGTCTGTTACCATTCCTTGATCTCATTCTCCTCTCAGGGGTTCTGACACTTCTTGATCTGCTTGTGTCACTCCCTTTTTCCAATTTCTTCTCTATTCTTTCCAGGCTCTTCAACATTTTTAAGTTGAATTCACCCTGCCGATCCCTGATTTTCATGAGCTTTCGACTATCAACTAGGTGAGCCTGGGCATCTTTCTGCAATATTTCAATGAGTTGCATCATATGTTCTTCCTTATCCATCTCTTTTCCATGCCCATTGGAGTTTGATCCTTCCACTCCCATATTGACATCCTTTCCTTTCCGTTCGTCTCCTGTTTCAGAGGCAATCATCACCTTTTCCCATTCCATACTCGGCGTGGGTTAACTGGAATCCTGAGCTCCGTTGAACTCTGCACACGCACTGTGCAATTAATTCAAAGTTTGTCAGGCCATTACTCTTTCGGAACAATCTGTAACATTTATAAGCCAATACAAACAAGAACAAAAGACATTTTGATTCAATTAAGTTTTCTGAGCTATCGTTTGGTTCTGCAATTTTCGTGTTTTCAAAACTTTCATTTTCGGCACTTCGGGATTTTGGGTTTCGGTCCACGAAGATCCTACAGTTAGATATTCGTAACCAGAATCACCCTTTTGCAACTCACGATCTCGTGAGTTCGTGAGTCGAAGACCCTCGACTCATTTCTTCTAACCACCGATACCTGAGATGCGACACGGGTATGGCTCCCTCCTTGCTAGCATATGCTACGCATGACCGTAGCCTAGGGCTAAGTGCTAGCACTCTTCGCTACTTGCACCTTCGTGAGTTGTGGCATCCAACCCTGGTACCCCCTTTTCACGAAACCCTGAGAAGCGATGTTGAATTTTCTCCTCTCGTTCTCGCTACTTCGCGACTTCGCGAGTCTCAATGTCGAGCTCCCATGCCCTTATCTCGTGAGTTCCCAAAATCGTGAATCACTTTATTCTCTGGGCCCACAGCACAACTG
Source organism: Picea engelmannii (assembly GCA_009831015.1). Lineage (NCBI taxonomy): Eukaryota > Viridiplantae > Streptophyta > Pinopsida > Pinales > Pinaceae > Picea > Picea engelmannii. The sequence continues at coordinate 1,032,659 of ML776775.1, forward strand.
TCGCCCTTCACCACCGTGGCATGTGGTACGTTCAGGAGGGTCCACGTCACTTTTAACGACATCATCGGGTCCCACCGTTCTCACTTTTCTTCTCAACCCATTGGCATGTGGTACATCTCCATGTGTCCACGTCCATTCCTAGTAAAATCCAACGGTAAGATGTTTCTCAGATCTACGACGCACATCCTTTCGGCGTTTCGGGGTTTCAGCATCGGAAGTTCGTGTATCCACACATCTTGAACTTCTATTTTTCGAAATCCCGAAATCACTGTCTATTAAACTACTTGATCCAATGGTCAAGTTCTTCTCCCCACGATCTACGGTGTAGATTGTTTCGGGATTTCGCGTATCGCGATTTCCACATTCCTATGCAATTTCAAAAAGGGATTTAAACCCTGCGCATACTCTCCAGATCCGATGGTCACGAGGGTCCACCTTCCCTCCCGAGCAGATCCTAAGGTTCTAACGCTATTGGTGTGGAGACCTATTTTCCCGTGGCCATAGACCACCCCGACTATCTTTTCACACGCCGCTCTACTTCCTGAGCTTAAAAACTCGTCAAGTAACTCCTTGACATTTTGGAGCAAACCAGGTCCGAAATTGGCCTTCCAGACCCAATTTCCCTTCGCATTCTCGGTCCAAAGACCGCTCCACTGGCCCATCTAGCTCAGTGTCGAAACCTTGGCTCTGATACCAAACTGTAGCACACCTTTTTTGGCTACCAAGGTTTAATCGCTCTTAAAAGAAGACTATAACACCACTTTGTACATAACTCATACAAATGTTATTCAATCCACATGAATTTAAGCAATAACACATTCAACATAGAGTATTCTTATGAATTATTGCCATAATCAGCAAGCAGTTAGATTTTCATATTAATTCATATACACAACGGAAATCATGATAACATAAACAGTAGAGTCATGCGAAATGTGACAAAACCATAATCAGATACTTATCTTTTTAACAGTGGTAGAATCCACCAACCAAGTGCAGACCTTCCACGAACCTCCCAGCCTTAGACCACACTGCTCATCAACTCAGTAGTGGGTCACCCCTGAGCTGAGACTAAGCTCCACCCCAAGGCAAGGAATCTAGGCTCAGGCTGAGGTTACAAAGAAAACAACACACAACCACAAGGAAGGGATTCTCTCCAAGGAACATCCCACGCTCACTGCCCACAGACCCTTATTCCCCACATGCCTGTTCCACCCCAGGAGAATACACCTTCTCTATCACCTAGACAGTCCTTCGGCTGCTAATCTCCCTTGCCTTGGGTTATAGGAACAGGCCGGACCGGAAGTCTCCGAGCTCTATGGCAGCTACAGGGTTCCTTCCAGGAGTCCTCTCCTTCCTTTGCACACTCTCTCACCTGGAGAGAATCACTCACAGGCCAACAACCTGTTCTTCCAACCTCAATCACCTCTCTCACCTGGAGAGAGCGTTGCACCACTGGCCAACAAGACCCCACGCAGTCCAACACTGCGTGGTCACAATAAATCACGGGGAAAACAGACACGGTCTTCCCAACAAGTTCAACAATGGATGATCACTTCTATTTCCCAATCCGCCAGCATAGAATAGACTCACGCTCTGGTTGTCGGTGATGCGTGAAAAACAATCCACGCAGGGTCAACACAGGTTCAAACTGTTCAGACAGGGGTGGTACCAGCTATCTCAGAAGTCAACCCAGGCTTTTCGACTTTCAGGGATGCACCAGGGTATTCTTTTGGAAAGGTCTGATCGTTTTCCTTCAGACCGTCAGGTAGAATTGAAGAGAGCCCCCCCCTCACGGCTCTTCCTGGCCATTTTATTTGCATGCACCAGGGCTGACACTTGTCACCTTTGGAACTGCATGCGTTCCATCAACATGCATCCCCTTTGCACGCTTACCCTTTCCAAAACTTAAGATGAAATGAAACATAAAATGCACATGTTCTTTTGGAATAATATTAAAATATTATTCCCAGGCTTAAGCCCCCTAGGCTCAACACTTAGCCCCTTTCCCACCTTCCAGCCCCTAATTCCTTGCCCACTCTATGGATGCTTAGTCCCCCTTCACTCATTCATCATGGTCGGTCTGCACCTGGCGGTGTTTATATTTTATTAAATGTTCTGCATACATACAAGTACAACAACAGGCTCTTGGCCTTCAACACTTAGGCTCCCTGGCCTAACAAACACATAAGTCTCCAACTTATATGAACTTGGCTCACTATCCTATAAAACATAATCACAATTCCTTTCAGAACTTGGTTTACAATGAGGCTCGACCTTGGGGACACTACAACATTGAGATCCACATGCACTACATCCAAGACTTAGTACATGAGGGGATCATCGACCTACACTTCTATCCTTCAGCAGAGCAGACGACAAACATCTTCACCAAGACCTTCACTGAGCAGAAGTTCCATTCTTTGCGAAGTCATCTTGGAGTGAAGAACATAGTTGCCTAGAAACTATAGTTCTTCTTTTTACATACATTGTACCTTGAGGGGGGGTTTTTCCCATGAGGTTTTCCCTCTTTCCTCACTTTATTTTTAGTGTATCTTTTGTATTTGGGTACCTAACATGGCCTCGTTGTCGGGACCCATTCTTTATTTTCACCATAGTGATGTTCAGGGGTCACACACACCTAGGATTTATTTTTCCTTGTTTATTAGTCATAATTAGTCATTGTCTAGTCTCCTATATTTTAGGGGAGAATATTCCACCTGGAGAATATTCTCTTTCAATTGACACTTCAGTTTGACTAGTTGAGTTGAGTTTAAATGTTGCATTGGTTTTATCACCATGCAACATTGGGATCATCACCATGCTAATTCGACCTTACCTTTGGATCATCACCAGACTGGCGCATTAACCTTGATTCTTTGAGTTAACTCCTCACTACTCTTTGTTCAGTCAATTAACTGAAGACTAGTTGACTAGTTAACTCAACTAGGTGGCAATTCACTCCCGTAACTGCCTGAGAGACTAGAATAGGTGGTAATTCACTCCCGTAACTTCTGGTGTGTGTCCAGATCACTCTAGACCACCACTATGGTGCATTGGTTCTCCTCTAGTGCGCACTCATTGAGTTATACATAGTATATCATGTGTAAATTATTCATTATTCACAACGGTTAATGCGAATTCTTTCATTCTTTCTCTCCTTCCTCTTCTTTCTCAAATTCTCTCTGCAAATGTGTGTATTATTGTTTAGCTAGATCTATTCTATGCAGGTTCAACACATTTACATAGGTCGCTCATTATCAGAATTGATTGTAAAATTATTGAACGTTACATCGATAATATTAGTAACACAATACATTTAATATGTTCAAACATTATACCAAACAATTATTATAAGCATGGACATTTTTTTCCCAATAAGAAACATGAAACCAACTACTTTATAAAACAAGTGTTAAATTAAGCAATACATTTACATTAGTTCCATTGAAAACCAAAATTACAATTACTCAATCATCTTTTTCTTACGCCCTACGAGGTTTTCTACATAAAAGAGATCCAATTCATGGTGTAATACTATTGAACCAGGATGGTTTTTGGAAGATGGCATGTTAGGATTGGTAGGGTAAATAAACTTTCCATTTTCATTAAACATATTCTCGTGGTATCTTTCTCCCAATAAGAGCTTGTGGATTTTTGGGACTGCGAGAATATCTTGAGCATTTGAACTTGATCCCAAATCTTGATCTTGTAATATTCAATGAAAAATTATTCAATTGCACCTACATACATAACATAAATTCAATGAGATAAATGAATTATAAATAAAATCTAGACATACTACAATCGACGTGAGAGAACTTGAAGGACTTCTAAAGATACAGAATCAACTGGAATCTGAAGAATTAGTCATTTGATATTATAATTCCCTTTTTCCTGCATTTGAGCCAAAACCGTCATATTGGGAAACATAGAACAATCTAACTTCAAAAATAATTTCGAATAACTTTTATAACTTGACAGTGTGCTTCATGATATAAAGACACACTGTTTCATATGGATAAACAAAATGCACTGGTGCATTTAATTGAGAGAAGCACCGAAGAATGACCTCCATTATTTCCTCTGCAAAATTTAAATCTAGATGTTTGCATTTGCATTTTGCAAATTTAGCTGTCTTACGATGTGTTATTATTTACACACCGCACTGGTGCATTTTTAACTGTATATCGGACTGAGTGAAGCAAGTTAGAAAAATAACACATGCTTACTATCAATATGTTGAAATTTATTACGAAAATAAATCAATGCATTATGCGTACACACCGCACCGATGTGCTACTCATTGTATAACGCACCGAAAATGTAACTTTCATAAAAAAATAAATGTGCACGCTTATCATCAATGTGCTGAAATATATAATGAAAAATGAACGAAAATTTCAGTGTTTGTGTTTATAAAGGAAAACCCTATTCATTCTTTTATTTCTTTGTCAAAATTTAGAAGGGATATTTGTGCAACAAATATTTATCAACAATTAGACTTTGGAGTGGGTGGATTTTTTTTAAGAACCAAATTCGAGGGGGATTATTGTAGATCACATAGAAATCTGTAGAAGAGAAATTTCAGGTATATGATTCATTCTATTAATCATATTAATTATTCTCCTATTTGATTCAAACATTTTTCAGTGCATTCCCCCATAAAAAAAAGGGGTTTCATAATTACCTTCAGTATTGGAAGCCCTAATTTCCTCACTGTTTTTTTGCTTTCTCTTTCTATATTTCACAAGGATAATTTTTTTAAGCAATTTTTTTTTATAGGGTTTTCTTATTTATATATAGGCATTTCTTATCCATTGCAATGGAACCACTCATTGCATTGGATCCCATACTGTCTTTTCATTGTCATTTTTTTTAAACGCCTTCATGGTGACCAGTGCACTTTGTACATAGTAAGAGCACCAATGCACATTTGTATGTCAAAAACACCGCTTAATTTAAATTAGAAATAATATTAAAAAAATAATTTTCACGTTCTGCGGTGCACTTTTTACCTTGATAAGCATAAGAGCACATTTTTTACAAAGCACACTGTTGAATTTAAAATGGAAAAATCACTGTTTTATATATGGAAAACACTCATCTTAAATTTGTTCATAGGTTGATGATGCGTAATAAACAATACTTAGGAATACATCATTTTCTTAATTCATAAAGCACTGACTGAATGCACTAATTTGTAAAATGTTTTCAATTTCACAACGATACCATTATACTATATTGATGCGTATATATATGGTTGATACACCAGTGCATATAAATATGGTTGACACCTCGGGTCGTATAAATACGGTTGATGCCCTAGTGCGTATTAAGTTAATGTATGCACCGAGATCTTATTTATAAAAAAAAATTACGTAATTTTTATATTCGATGATTCCTAGTTTTTTTTTCCAGGGAGATTTTGAAAATTCCAAGAGACAAACAAGGGGAAAACCAATGCATGTTGGTAGGGATGTCAAAAAAAGTGTAGAAGAAGATGGTAAAATAAATGAACATAATTGTGTTGCAAGAGAAACCATCCCAACTACAATGTGCATCAGAGGTATGTAATCATTTCTTTATTATTTTATGTACATCGAATTTAATTATCGTGTGAAATACCAATTTTCAATTGTTTTGTTGCAGAAAAGAAAAATAAATAGAATCCATTCAACACATAAGATATGATGACGAGGAATAAAAGGGTTGATTGCAAACTTGGTCAGTATTTACATTTTCAACATTTCTTAAGATTTCATGTTTGTTGTGATCTTTATATTTAAATAATTAATTTACACTTGTCCAATATGACTTATAGTAGGTGCTAACATACAAAGAGGAGCCAACCCATGAATTGATAAACATTGGGTTAAGTATGGGTTGTGAATATATGTTGAAGTATGAAAGTTTAATTGAACAATTTGTAAGTAGCTATGGTATTTAACTTCATACGTGAGATCTCTCCCCCAATGATTAGTTGGGGAGGTCACGAGTTCGACTTTCTTGATCCCTTCATGGTGAGGCTCCATAATCAGGGCCGATGGTTTACCCCATTTACCATTCATGGATCATGGGGAAGTTCTAGGAGGGTTTTTCGCGAGGATTTCCTTGGAAAAAAAAAGGTATGTTGACTTCCCTTGTTTTATAATTAATGAAAAAACAAGAAAAAATTATATTGATTATATCAACTGTGCTTTGTCATATTGTATTAAACATGCACGACACAAAATATGGAATGCAACCAATAGAGGAGATTTTGAGAGAATGCATGAATCATGAGTTTGAAAGAATGTGTATTGTTTATGAAAGACTTGGTGCTAAGGTATGCTTTGTTATTTACACAATCATGTATATTCTAATATATATATATATATATATATATATATATATATATATATATATATATATATATATATATATATATATATATATATATATATTACAATTTGTTTCTATGTTTGTAGATGGAAGATGAAGGGACATGACATAAAAAACAAGATGATCAATAAAACATTATGTTAAAAAATCAAAGTATAATATCGCCTACAAATGATGAAGAAATGAAGCATGCACACATCTCGAGCAATGACAACAGTGCAACTGATGAATGACAATCGATATACTTGAATGTTACTGCAAGTTGTATGTTTTGGATTATTAGTCTCCGAAAATAAAGGATTTTGTCTAATGCACTTGACATATTGTCCCAATTGCATGAGGACATGTTACCAATATGTGTAACAATTACATATTGGTTGCAATTTGATTATTGTGGACCTTTACGTTGTCCCTTTTTGTATTACAATGGGTCTCTTATTCATATATATTAAAATGAGTTTCTTATTACATTGCATTGTCAAATGTTGTAAAATGTTCCATTCATGAATAATTAATATGTGGATGATTTACATTGTTGCAAATAACAGAGGTGTAATTCATTGGATAACACATTAATGCAATCATTATATCAAAATGCAATAAAAAAAATATAAAAAAACATAATTATAATTTTTTATTTTTATTTTGAAATGAACAATTGAAAATTTGTGAAAAACAATCAATTAAAATATATACATATTAGTGCATTGTATTCTTTTGAACCCACTACATGGTGTGTGCCATAATATAGAAAGTGGTGCATTTTGAGGAGTCATACGCACCGATGCATATTAATTATAATAACACATTGATGCACATTACTTATATTAACACACCGATACGAACTATTGAGAAAATACAAAGTTTCGTAAATGATATAACGTACACAATAATATTTATTGTTTCAAAATTGTACGGTGCTCATGTTTAAAATATACACTGGGGCACTAAAAATAATGTACACACCAGTGCATTACTTTTATTATACGCACCAAGGCTTTACATATTATTTATGCACTGGTGCATTTACTATAATATACACATCGATGCTCAGTAAAAATAATGGCATCGACATCTCACCTCAAATATTCGAAATTTCACTACCCTTCAGTGCACATGGTAAAACAAACACTGGTACATACTAATTATACAAGCACCGGGGTGCACACTATATTAAATGCACCATGTCTCGGGATAAATTTATCGCACTGGTGCTCACTATAAATTAAATGCATCGGGGTGTACAAAACCTAAAACACATCGGTACTTCATACATAAACAAAGTGTAACCGATGCGTAGAAATTATAAGAGCATCGATGCTCTGTATAGGAAAAACAAATGTGAAACTAATGAGAAATAGTTATAAATGCACCAGGGCGTTTTTATTATATTAACATACCAGGGTATTTATATTATATTAATGCACCGATGCGGGTTTGTCAATACCTCACCGGTGCATTTTGACAAGAATAACACCGGAAAATAAAACTTCGTTCACCCAATTTTTTTTAGTTATTTGGAACATCCGCTAAAACCTCTGCTAAAACCTCCACAATCAATAGAGGAGGTTGTAGTGGAGGGTTTTCTGAAAATTTTGCCAAATTTTGTAACACTAGAAAACTTTGCAAAAACATTTGCTAGAAGGTGTTCTCCTTGTAATGATATGCCATTATGTTTTGGGGAAGCTAACAAAATATAAACATGCCAATTCAAATTTGTATATGCCAATAACTAATCTAAAGGCTCTCGTTTTGGCCAAAGGAAAACATTCAACACCAATGAGCACTTTGAACCTAGAAGTAGCATTCATTCACCTGATCTTTGGATTCGAGGGAAAACGAGTTGCAAAGAGAATTATGCCATGGCATATTTGTAGAAGAATATGAAATACACAATATTTGTACTTTTTTTTAATATTGAAGGTGATCTTTAGCTAATGTCATTCTTCCATGAGATCTCTATCCTCGTCATTATCAAAATAATCACAGGTAAAATAATATTTGATCTGATTTTCCCTCCACCATCCATCTCTACTGTTGTTTATCTATTTTCTCTTAATTACCAGAGTGAAGAGCTTGTTGCCTTTGAAGTGGCGACTAACTATTTGTAGGTTGGGTCGGTGGATAGTGGCAAAATGATTAATGATTTATACCTTAATCCAATGAACAACTTCCACTTGAGTATAACTTCCAAGTGATGTCGATGATGCTCAAGTTGAAGTTGTTGGTTAAGCAGTTGAGTCTCATCATAGGGAATTCCAAAGTTTCCTGGCGATGGTCTGCAACCGCTACAATGTGGAGGAGAAAACACAAGAAATATTAACTACACCATCTTTCATTTTGACACTCACATTTGTCTTCTTATTTAAGTGAAAAAACACTACTCATTTCTAGGTTCACCATCCTCCCCAGGTGCTATATGCAATATCAACATTTCGTCTTCACTTCCTCACATGTCACTGGAATTTTGCCTCAACGACTATAAGATGTCTCCCCACAAACGATCCTTCATATCTTTCAAATTTAATTTGCCACGACACTTAGAATTGTCCTCATATGTGAAAGACACATACATTTTAAATCTGTGAAGCGATTCTATTTTTAATTAAAAAAAAATGAATATATAGTGTTGTCTTCGACGATAGATAGAATGACATGAGGCCAACACTGGGGCACTGTTGTAAGTGGATAAAATTGGAAGGGTTAGTTGGGCGAAACCAATGTTGTCTCATTCACTACATCATCCACATTATATTGACATGCACTTCCGAATAAATCAAACTCCCTTCTATTATATCCTCCCCAAACAAAAACCTTATTATTACCTAAAGACCAAAGCATTGCCAACTATTATAAGTCATAGATCCTGTGTTTAGGTAATAATAAGCTTACGTGATAGATTCATTAAGGTGAAACTAGTCCCTCCTCATCTGGGAGAATCAACTTCTAGAAGGTGGGTATCATTAGTCGATAAAGTACTTTGCACCTCTCTCTAGTAATAATAATCTAACTACTCTGGACCTTCACCTGAACATCACTTCCTTTGAGCATAGTTCCCATCTCCTCGGTGACTGATGCTCGTGTTGATGCCCTGTCATTATCAAGTCATTAAATTTATTCAGATGACTATGAAAATTAATATTTAATTGATGGTATTCAACAATCCTCGTGTATAATTTATTGTCATTTTACATTGATATTTTCATATATATATATATAATTAATTTGAAATTAAATGATATTTTTAAAAATAATTTGTTAAATAATTTCAAATTAATTAATAAAAAAAAAATATTAAATTAATAATTTATTTTAATTTTAAATAATAAATAACACATAATTAATAATAATAATTTTATTTAATTCATAATATTATGATAAAAGGTTGTTTTAAATTTTACAACCATACTAACCCTTAAAATTGATCAAATCAAAACAAACCTTTAAGAATGGCTCATGGTGCCCATTTACTCCATTAAGATTGATCAAATCAAAACAAGCGTTTAAGAATGGCACATGGTGCCCATCAACTCCATGGAAGTGAAGGGTGCATGCCCAACATTATGGATACTTTCCCTACCTAATTTAAATATTGGTGGTATCGGTACACAATTATATTGGGTGATTTTGTTTTATATTTTCTAGAAAGTGAGGTTCTTGAGATGTGAGTTTATATAATTCATTTTAATTACATGGGTTTGTATGTATGGAGGGTACAACCATTTAAAAAAGTAAATTAATTATATATATATATATATATATATATATATATATATATATATATATATATATATATATATATATATATACTAGTAACAATTATATTAATAATATTAATGTGTATGTATATGTTGATAGATGTATATTTAGTATATATAGTCATATATTTAACACATATAATTTTGGAAGGCGTACACAAGAGGATGTGTGTAAGTTGCAAGATATATTGTCGACACTGAGGTTCAATGTAATGAAAATGCGACAGGACATGTAAGGTTGCCTCCAAAGATGGAAATATATATGAAGGTGTGGTTCTACTAAAAATTTGGCTTCAATTTGTTATTTTTCATGGGGAATAAGAATTTTCATATCCATTTTGTATCAATATTTATCATATTCAATATACAATCCACAACTACCATACCACCAAGTTGGTTCTCCATATTCTGGTGAATATTGACTTAATGAATGTTCATCGACTTGATAGAGATGCTCAGAGTCAATGCCATATCCGAGTTTTGTGTATTGAGCTTCCAATCTTTTTTTTTGGATGTTTGTAAATCCTTCTTTATTTTTACCTTTTGAAATCATGTTTTTATTAAACGTTAACATGTCTAAATCTAAAGGATAAATAAAATCCGTTTACTCTTGTGAATTGGTATTTAGAATGATGTCCTTTAGAGTGACACAAATAAAGTAATTGTCACTTTACTCCATGGTATGGGTCCGACACACTTGACAACTACAATTCTTCTTGTGGTTGCTATTATTTTGGAGAGACGTGAAACTATGAAAACCAATAAAGAAAGTGCCCCTCTCTTATGGAAGACATGAAATCATTGGCGCAATATGTTAAACAACTTAAATAATGGCCTCATTTGAATGAATGGTTGGAGAATTCAATGAAAGAAGCAACATAGTTGGTAGTGGAAAACTCCCTCTATTGTTGCAGTCGACTTGATTCTTTCAATTGGTGCATGTGAGTAATAATGTTATACACTTAAATTTGGTTAATTTTTCTAAGTTTGCATCTCAAAATTACCTTCGTTTTCTTTCACAACATATCTACCTTCTGTTTTTTTCGGTGTTCCAATTCCCCACTTTAAGGGTATGCTAGTTATTGCGTCGATAGGCGCATTATACAACCCAATATTAGGTTGATGTGTGATTAAGTAAATGAAAATTGTATATGTCGGCTCTAACCTTTTGCTCTAAAAAGGGTTAAGGATGAAGGGTTTGCACCTCGAGAGATTTGATCTCTCTCAACGCTTCGTAAAACCAAAGTTAAGATGGGTCTATATTGGTATTTATTACATGTCACCCATTTTCAAGATGCTTTGGTCTTGAATATGAATCAAGAATTAATGCAAGAGATCAACTTTAACCATGAGTTAATGATATATCATATTCTTGGTTTGGTATAAAAAATCATTATTCATCATGGCTATGGATGTTGTACACATTACACATATAAGACTTAGTGAGTAGAAGATGGTGTAGTGAAAGTAATGCAATATGGAGCCTAATCTTGGAATTCAATTGATGATATAAAAGTTTTAATGAAAATTGTTTCAAATTTTTGAAAATTGTTGGGGAAATATAATGAAGTGACCAACTTTCATCTTGCTTGTTGATTTATCTTATAATATATTTTAATTAAACTTTGATTTTATAGTTGTTATGGTCTTCACCATAGATCTTTTCAATCTTTTGACAATAATCATTAGTTTTTAGTTTTAGAAGGGACCAAAAGCTTATGACAATAATCATTAGTTTTTAGTTTTAGGAGGGACCCAAAGCTTATCCTTTAAAGTAATGGTTTGAAAGTAATGGTTTGAATTTTAATGATGATTTTATTGAATTAGTCATTTGAAAAATCTATTAGTTTTTAGTTTTAGGAGGGACCCAAAGCTTATCCTTTAAAGTAATGGTTTGAATTTTAATGATGATTTTATTGAATTAGTCATTTGAAAAATCTATTGAACTTTATTTTTTATTTTTGATTTTTTTTTATTGAAATATAATTTGCTTATTCACTTATCCTTTAAAGTAATGGTTTGAACTTTAATTTCAATGATGATTTTATTGAATTAGTCATTTAAAAAATCTATTGATCTTTATTTTTTATTTTTATATTTGATTTTTTTTCTTAAAATATAATTTAATATCTTATAGTAATGAAAATATATTTTTAATAATTTTCATTATTTTATTTTCATAATGTTTTTCTATATTTAGAAATACTATTTTATTTTCATAATATTTTTCTATATTTAGAAATATTTTAATAAGTTAATAATAAACATAAAACTTTTCAATATAAAACTTTCTAAATATTTTAATTTTTTATCTTTTAATAAATACTATCTTAAAATGTTTTCTAATTTTTCAATTATTTTTTATTAACTTCCATAATAACCATTATTATGGCATAATACAAAGTCACTTTCCCATTTTTGAATTGGGGTCTTTCTCCATTCAAAGTCACTTTTGTCTAAAAAGTACTAACTAATTTCCCCACTCAACTTTTCCCCCTAAAAATAGAATGTGCATACATGCACACTACAATGAATAAGTTGTGTACTCAACATACTCATAGACGTGAATGTGCAATAGAGGTGAATGTGCAAAGAAGTGCAGGCTATGTGTGATATGAGTGAGAGGATGGTTGTAAGTCTATGTTTGGTTGTTGTAATTTTCCCTTGAATAATAAGAATAGGAGTATTGAGTTTCCACTTAAATCAATGTATCAATTGTGTGATTGCTATTGTGTCTAATTTGTTCTTAGTTTTATTTTATTTGCTATTCAAATCTTATTATGTTTATGCTTCATATACCTAACAACTTTCCCATTTTTGAATTATTATCTTTCTCCATTCATGACAGTGATGTCTATTGTGGATTCCATCGTTACTGCGTTACACATAGGGGTGTATTGGGAACTTCATTGCTCGGTCTACAAACTTTGTTTGACGGTGACGCAACACCCCAAAATTATTCATATGGTACCTGAGTCGCCATAGGCTCGGCGGAGAGCAATCGAGCAAAACGAATCGATGAGGGGACACCTTACTCATTGCTGACAAGGGTCTGGATAATGCATTGTTAATCTTGCTTGTGGTATAACAAATGAGAATATATTACGAGAAATATTTAAGTATCATGCAGTGAACAAATCATTGACTTACTACTTGGTACATTGATTCATTTCTTGGTGTATCTTGGATGATAAATATTATATATCAGTACTCTATAATGTGATTAATGCTTAGATGATTCTTTTCCATCTTCGGATTTCTTTCTGTTACTTTTTCATTATTGAGATTATGTGTGAAAGATTCTTTCTGTTACTTTTTCATTATTGAGATTATGTGTGAAAGTGTGGTTTCAGTAGTCTAAATTACACAATCTAAATATAACAAGAATTTGTTTTTTTTTTAAGATAGTTTGATTTTGTTAGAAATCTTGTGAAAAATGGTTGAATCTGCAGATTTGAGTGGCTAAGTTTGTATAATAAAAAAGTCTCAGAGTATTTTAGCAAGCCGAATCCATTTATAATTTCAAAAATACAATTTAAACAACAAAAAATAGCTATTTTATCCAAATTTACATCAACCAAAAAACCAAAAAATAAAACGTTTAACCAAAACCTTACCATTTTCGTTGATTGCAATTTCACCAACCTAACCTAATAAAGACCCGAGAAAAAAAAAAATAAAAAAAAATATCCTTAAACTTCCGTGCGTGCGCGTTTGGCCTCTTTCCCACTGTCACGTAGAACGTATGGATCGACTTCGGTGTCTGTTTCCTCCTCTGTGTCTGGACTTAAATATATCGTCCATGGTGCTCCGCTTGCTCAACGTTTCTTTGTCAGCTGCTCGGTGTTTAAGCTATTCATTTGGCCTCTTTCCCACTATCACGTGGAACAAACGGATTGACAGCGAGATCTCTTTCGTCCTGTGCGAAAGTACTGTTAAATACATCGCGCAGGGTGCTCCTCAGCGTTTGGTAAACAAGTATCGAGGAACTCCTGTCGATCACAAAAGTTGTTTTGAGTAAACAAATTACAAATACTAAATGTTAATATTTCTTATCACAAGTTTACAGGGTGACAAGATATATAGAGATTGATTTGGGACTCTGTCAAAGTTCTTTCAAAAGTTCAATGATTATTCCTTCTCGGGGAGTTTAAAATAAAGATAAAAGACAAAGCAAATTGGTACTATCATCAAGTATTTTGTACATAGATGGAATTATAAACATTAAGTGTTAATATTATATAATTTAATTCTAATATCTTTATTAGACTATGTTGAATTTTTTTTAATATTAAAAATATTTAATCAATTTAAAATTATAATTTTGATAAAGATTATTACAAGATTTTGGTGATAAATACAGACAAAAAAAAAAACATTAAAAACATATTTTTTTTATAAAGTCTATTCAACAACACAAATTTACCCAAACATCCTCTCAACTAACTACCAAAACTCCACAAACCATTGATCATATATTTGTTGGACAATCACTGTATCAATACCTATGTCACCTCAACTCTCTTCCTATTACTCTAAGTGGAAATAACAACAATTTAACGATTCCTTCCCCTTCTCCTGTGACATGACAGGGATAAGTAAACAATAATTTATTATAACATGAGAAAAACTAAATGCATTATACAACTCAATAGTGATTTATCTATCTTATATAGATATAAATAGTGATTTATATCTTAATTGTTTTTTTAATACTTCATAAATTTCAAATTAAAATCTTTTTATATAATAAAATTTTAGAAAATCAACCAATACTCAAACACACAATAATCAAACTAATAAACACTATATACACTAGAAATATACACCCTTAAAAACAACATAATAATAAACATTAGCTTTCCCATCACAGCAGTGAGTAATGAGAAGTAATCTAAAAAAATTCCAAATATATACTTTGATCATCATCATAAGCTAGGCTGTTACAAATATATCCAGATCACATGTCAATATGTGCAGTCATGATTACAATGGAGTGCTCATATACATACACAAGGTTGACACGACATGCTCGCGCTTCCATCTTACAATTGGCCACTTTTATCAGGAATTGTTAGACGGTTTACTGGATGGGCGCGATATGAAATTGAGAGACAAACAACATCCTTTTTTGACTGTTGACTGAATCTTAATATGATGAAATAGGTGTTTAATTAATTTTGAGAGGTCATTAGTTTCTGTAGAGAACTACAAGCTTTCACAATTTTTTTTAATAACAGTAATGAACTTAAAGCTTATCCGCGTGAATTGCAGAAAGAACGTGGAATGCGATAGGGGGTAATCATATTGTTTTTTAATCTGATAGAAAGTTTCTATAAATTAGGTATGAATTTAGGTCAGGGTTCAAATCTGCGTTCTATGAATTTAGGTCAGGGTTCAAATCTGGCTTTTATGATATTTGTACATTGTGAAAACATATGATTGTAAACTGGTCATACCTTGATTTTTTTTGATATTTGTACATTGTAAAAATATATGATTGTAAGTTGGTCATACCTTGGTTTTTTTCGATATTTGTACATTGAGAAAACATATGATTATAAGCTGATCATACTTTGATTCTTTTCAAATGATAGGATGTGTAATCTTCAGGATGAACTACAATGAAATGAAAAAAAATTAGTTGAAAATCCATTTGGAAATGTGAATTTCCGTCCAAAATTTAAACCTATTCTACCGGATCGAAAATACTAGTCTCATCAGAAATGTGACAATTTAATACCCCTTGTCAGAAATATGAATAGATTTTTTAAACAAATCAAATATCACGGGTGTATGCAGCCTGCAGGTAATATTGTTGTGCAGATAACAAGTACAAAAGCAATAGACTGGGTGATAAGATACAAAAGTACTAAATATCTAAGTGACAGCGATCTAAAATGTATGGCCGTGAAACTTAGAACAAATCAAATAAAAACAATATTGCTGTACCAATTAATGATTGTCTTAACAAAATCGTATTTCAGAACAAATAAATCAAAGGAATATTGCTATTCCAATTCATGATTGTTTTGACAAAATCGTAATTCATCCAGACAAGTAGGAGGGAATCACAGATTGAGATGGCTGCCACTTGCCAGATTTTATTCAATGAAGTATGATTTGGATTACTTGTTCGGTATTTTATATAAAGCCATGGTGATCCCCAAGATTTTATATAAAGCCATGGTATTACTTGCAGGGCAACAAGATTGCAGAGAGCTGTTAATATAATTTGGCAGAATGGGTAGATCTCCTCGCTCTCCAAGAGAAAACTTCAATCGCGGGGCTTGGACTACCGAAGAAGATAGGATTTTGAGAGACTACATTCAGATTCATGGAGAGGGTGGATGGAATTGGGTTCGTGACAAAGCAGGTGATTATCACTTCATCTATAGATTTATTTATTGTATATTGCTCTTAAAATTTCAGTGGATGTTTGCCATTTACTGGTACTTTGCAGATAAGGATAGATAAATATATTTGATTTCCAGGGCTCAATCGCTGTGGAAAGAGTTGTAGACTACGTTGGATGAACTATCTTCGTCCCAATATCAAACGAGGAAATATTTCTAGCGATGAGGATGAGCTCATCATTAGACTTCATCGCCTTCTTGGCAATAGGTAGTCGACCAGATTCATGCTTCTAAATCCGATTACTCGATTGTTTATTTTTCGCAAATCTGTGGAGTGGTCAGATTTTCTTTTAAAAAAAGGACTTTTAGATGAAAAGGTATCTAAGTGGAAGTAGCAGCTAACAGCGATGATCACCCTAATGTGCAGATGGTCACTTATAGCCGGACGGCTACCCGGCCGAACAGACAACGAAATAAAAAACTACTGGAACTCTCACCTGAAGAAGGAGGAGATTGGAACTGTGAATGGACGTGAGAGGATTGAATCTAAAATTGCTGTGGTTGATCTCGTCCAAGAAAAACAAATATTTATAAATGAAAACAATGCAGGTCCAGCTACTGATGGTCATCAAATTGTAAGACCAACTGCAGTACGATGTTCTAGAACTGTAATTGATCCGGAGACAAACAGCGTAACATCTAATCATGTCCAAACCTTTGATGGAAAGGGGACCACACTGTTCGATTTCGATTCCATTGCGAAAGATTTTTCTCAGAGCGAGGCATTGGTAACTGTGGATCACTCAAACTCCCTGAGTTCGTTCAGTTTGAGCGAAGAGATGGAAATATTACTTCTCAAACACAATGGGCATATATTAGATTTGGACTGGAATGTTGATACGCCCCTTTCTCTCCCACATTCGTCCATTGATTTTCAAATAGAACGGCCAGAGTTCTCAGACTGATGGGAGGAAAGACGCTGCACCGTTGCATTAATCTATTCAATCTGCATTGCATTAATCTATTGAATCTGGAGAGAAGACGATATAGTAATACTATTTTGATACAATTAGTTGTATATTTGATCATGTGTAATATCTATTGCTCTGACTGTCTATTTTTATTTTTGTATTCCCGTGCAA
Source organism: Picea engelmannii (assembly GCA_009831015.1). Lineage (NCBI taxonomy): Eukaryota > Viridiplantae > Streptophyta > Pinopsida > Pinales > Pinaceae > Picea > Picea engelmannii. Next base: position 1,050,299 of record ML776775.1, read on the forward strand.
C
>ML776775.1:1050349-1067380 GCA_009831015.1 Picea engelmannii
AATTTAAACCTATTCTACCGGATCGAAAATACTAGTCTCATCAGAAATGTGACAATTTAATACCCCTTGTCAGAAATATGAATAGATTTTTTAAACAAATCAAATATCACGGGTGTATGCAGCCTGCAGGTAATATTGTTGTGCAGATAACAAGTACAAAAGCAATAGACTGGGTGATAAGATACAAAAGTACTAAATATCTAAGTGACAGCGATCTAAAATGTATGGCCGTGAAACTTAGAACAAATCAAATAAAAACAATATTGCTGTACCAATTAATGATTGTCTTAACAAAATCGTATTTCAGAACAAATAAATCAAAGGAATATTGCTATTCCAATTCATGATTGTTTTGACAAAATCGTAATTCATCCAGACAAGTAGGAGGGAATCACAGATTGAGATGGCTGCCACTTGCCAGATTTTATTCAATGAAGTATGATTTGGATTACTTGTTCGGTATTTTATATAAAGCCATGGTGATCCCCAAGATTTTATATAAAGCCATGGTATTACTTGCAGGGCAACAAGATTGCAGAGAGCTGTTAATATAATTTGGCAGAATGGGTAGATCTCCTCGCTCTCCAAGAGAAAACTTCAATCGCGGGGCTTGGACTACCGAAGAAGATAGGATTTTGAGAGACTACATTCAGATTCATGGAGAGGGTGGATGGAATTGGGTTCGTGACAAAGCAGGTGATTATCACTTCATCTATAGATTTATTTATTGTATATTGCTCTTAAAATTTCAGTGGATGTTTGCCATTTACTGGTACTTTGCAGATAAGGATAGATAAATATATTTGATTTCCAGGGCTCAATCGCTGTGGAAAGAGTTGTAGACTACGTTGGATGAACTATCTTCGTCCCAATATCAAACGAGGAAATATTTCTAGCGATGAGGATGAGCTCATCATTAGACTTCATCGCCTTCTTGGCAATAGGTAGTCGACCAGATTCATGCTTCTAAATCCGATTACTCGATTGTTTATTTTTCGCAAATCTGTGGAGTGGTCAGATTTTCTTTTAAAAAAAGGACTTTTAGATGAAAAGGTATCTAAGTGGAAGTAGCAGCTAACAGCGATGATCACCCTAATGTGCAGATGGTCACTTATAGCCGGACGGCTACCCGGCCGAACAGACAACGAAATAAAAAACTACTGGAACTCTCACCTGAAGAAGGAGGAGATTGGAACTGTGAATGGACGTGAGAGGATTGAATCTAAAATTGCTGTGGTTGATCTCGTCCAAGAAAAACAAATATTTATAAATGAAAACAATGCAGGTCCAGCTACTGATGGTCATCAAATTGTAAGACCAACTGCAGTACGATGTTCTAGAACTGTAATTGATCCGGAGACAAACAGCGTAACATCTAATCATGTCCAAACCTTTGATGGAAAGGGGACCACACTGTTCGATTTCGATTCCATTGCGAAAGATTTTTCTCAGAGCGAGGCATTGGTAACTGTGGATCACTCAAACTCCCTGAGTTCGTTCAGTTTGAGCGAAGAGATGGAAATATTACTTCTCAAACACAATGGGCATATATTAGATTTGGACTGGAATGTTGATACGCCCCTTTCTCTCCCACATTCGTCCATTGATTTTCAAATAGAACGGCCAGAGTTCTCAGACTGATGGGAGGAAAGACGCTGCACCGTTGCATTAATCTATTCAATCTGCATTGCATTAATCTATTGAATCTGGAGAGAAGACGATATAGTAATACTATTTTGATACAATTAGTTGTATATTTGATCATGTGTAATATCTATTGCTCTGACTGTCTATTTTTATTTTTGTATTCCCGTGCAACATTTCTTCCACCCCTTGCCTGGCTTCAATGAGATGCAATGGTAAGTACCAAACTGTTTTTATAAAGATAAATTATGTATTTTGCTGCAGTTGCACTCGTCAGCTTGATAATTAAAAAACAAAATATCCAATTGTCTAAAATTTGCTGTGTATTGTTGACAGAAACATCAAATATTATTACTGAACACAATTATGGTGGTTGTATGCTTTTACTTGGTTCTATGTATTAACTTGAAAAATCTCATTTACAACCAACATTTCACATTTTCGTGTTATTCCTGAAAAATCTCATCTTCCTTCACCTCTTCCATTACAAACCCAATAGACAGCTTGGCATTTTAGGCAGCTGAAGTAGGATTTATGACCAGAATCAGAGTCAAAGAACAATACACTCAAGAACTTATATTTGCCTCTTTTGACACTCAGCTTAAAGAACTTATATTTGCCTCTTTTGACTGACTCTGTAAGGTTTCTTTTAACAGACTGTGCAAGGTTTCTTTTAACATTCAGCTTAAAGAACTTATATTTGCCTCTTTTGACTGACTCTTTAAGGTTTCTTTTGACACTCAGCTTAACCAACTTATATTTGCCTCTTTTGACTGACTGTGCAAGGTTTCTAAAATGAAGGCATGTTAATTGTTTCTAGTTTTCCATGGAAATGCATTCTATCAATAATATAGAAAATTGAATTCCTATTATCAATGATGAAATCTTCCTACCTTCTCACAAATTTGTGAATATGAATGGTCTCACATAATGGACATGTCCCAAAATGCCAGTGGTCCATTATGAAGGCACTACATAACACCTGTAAATGTCTATCACTACCCATTGTGCTGATTGTTATCCCCAAACACCTATAAACGTCTATCACTACCCATTGTGCTGACTGTTATCCCCATTTTGTGGGATAACTAAGAAGATGATCTCTCGAGGCCCTTAGGTTGCAATATGGAGTGTTGAGAGACCACATGACTAGCAGTGTCCACTTGCACATGTGAAAGCCCGCTCTATCACCACATTTTGATCCATTGTCTGTGCATCCACCACACCAGCTGGCTTCTAGAAGGTAGATGGGTCTTGCTCCATGCGGTACAAGTTGGGTATTGTGGCAGGTAATCACCCTAATATTTGAAGCATTTAAACATATTGTATTTAAGCTGCTTTTGATTATAGAACGTCTTCTTGGACATTATTCTTTCGACCTTGTTTAACCTTGGTGAGTGTCATAGATTTCCTAGTAAGTGGCCAACCTTTGGGGAAGGTTTGCAATTGGGGATCCCTTGAGGGGCTATCGTACCATTCTCGACCATACTTACCACTTTCCGCTCATTACATTCCCATTATGTTTCCCTCTTCTAGGCCCTTCGACTTTAGTGACCCAAGAAGGGTATGTACCTCATTTCATGGGAAGAAGGGGCTGAAGGCCCAAGGGGATGGTTGCTTGAAAAAGATAAAAGCCTAACACATTAACCTTCTAGATGCTCGCCCAAGGATCTCGAGGACAATGAAAAATATCTCATAAAAAACTAATGGGACCCATAAAATAATGACTAATAACAAAATGCCAACGAGGAAGGAGCATGTGTGGGCACTGTTTTTATTGCTTAAGTATAAGCCCAACACATGTTTCTAACTTGGGGAAGCATGATGTGACTAGGGTAGAGTCAAGGTGGGCACAATTTTTCATGCTTAGGTAGAAGCCCCACCTTGGCTTCAACCTGGAAACATCCTAAAAGAAAAAAAGGAAATAAATGGGCTTGGAAAAAGGTTGCATTGAGGAAGAAGGTGCAACACACCCCCTACAAAGGCACCCATAAATGAGACAATACGAGGCCTTGGATGTCATGAAACCCATTGACCTATGACGTCTAAACCCTTATCCACCTCATCATCCACTACATAACCTCAAAAGGCCATCCTTGGGAGCATCCCCTACTTGAGGGTTTTGGTCTACCCGATAGGACTTTAATGACACGCCTCCCATACCTAAACTTGGTCAATTGTATAGGGTCCTGGAGCATTTGTTTAATTTGATGAGGTAATTTTGATGCATATGTTTAGGTGCCTTTCTTATTAGATGTGGTTTACACTTGTCATGATATATTTGACTTGAGATCTTTGCAGGGTGCACCCTTTTGTTTTCCAGGACCCTGCTTGGTGGCTAGTTTTGGGAGAACAAGCCTAGCTTGGGCTTCCATGGGACAAGAAGCCCACAACTTGGATTCCTAGGGCCCATACACCAGATCAAAGAGACATGCATTTCGAGGCTTACATGGCATCATGGAGGATCTAACCTAGCCCCTACCACCCAAACGTTTTGCTTGAAGGAGGAAAAACATCACATTTTTGAGGATTGATGTCATAGAGGGGCTAGGGTTTGGTGGTGATGGAGTTGTTCATTGTCACTTGGCATGATTTGATCAAAAGAGGCATAGAGGGGGCATAGAACACGAGGATAAGGCCTTCAGAGGCCAAACATTCCATCCCCAACCTCAACTATTTGTCAAATATGCCAAAACATTGCCCTAAAAGGGAGACATCATCTTTCTATTAGGGTTTTCTAATGTGCAAAAGTGAAATTTAAATGAATTATTTAATATTATTTGTGTAAAGGGGCAAGATTAGCGTTGTTGACCCCTATCTTGTGTTTTACCCTAAAATTAAGTGGACAAACTATGTGATAGACATTTTGTATAAATAGAGATCATGTGAATCTCATTTCATAACATAACTCTCCCATTGTGAGAAGTATTTGGTTGAACTTTTCCCTAGCTTTGAGCATTATGGTGTTTCTCTGTTGTGCAAATGTTTTATGGTGCTATATTTTGGTGAATGGATGAGGAGGAGCGATGCACACTGTTATCCCCTATCCTAGGGATAACTAAGGAGATTATGTCTCGAGGCCCACATGTCCTAGACATGGAGTACTGAGATCTAGATGACTTGAGCTTGGCCCCGGAGGGTCCATCTTTTCTTCAGTGCATCCCATCTATCAACAACAACAACATCCATCCCACCAGCCTAGTCCTGAAGTAGCAGTGGGTCTTGGTCCATGAGGTAATGAGTCTGGGTATCATGGTATGTGTCACTCTGATTTTCAAAGCATTTGAATATGTTGCACTGAACTCTCCTTTATTTCATAATGTTTGCTTGGCAATTATGCTCTCTAACTTGTTCATACATGGGGGGGTGACATAATTCCCTAGTAAGTTGGTTCCCTTTAGGATGAGTTTCCATTGGGTGGGTCTATGAAAGGTAATCATCCATTCCTTCCATACTTACCAATTTTCATCATTATCCCTCTCATCTTCCCCTACTTGGTTCGGGCATTGGATTTGCTACACTAGGAAGGGTTGTACCTTGCCTTGTGGGAAGAAGGGGCTAAAGGCCTAGAGGGTAAAAGTAGCTGGCAAGAGTTAAAAGCCAAAATAAAACCTTTGATATGTTTCACCCAGGGATTGTCGAGAAAGCAATAAAAGGATTCTCAGTAAGAAAAGGGGACCCGTAAGATAAAATACAAAAATATCATATGTTATTACTGAATACAATTATGGTGGTTGTAATCTTTTACTTGGTTCTCTGTATTAACTTGAAAAATCTGATTTACAACTAACATTTCACATTTTCATGTTATTGCTGAAAAATCTCATCTTCCTTCACCTCTCCATTACAAACCCAATAGACAGCTTGGCATTTTAGGTAGTTGAAGTAGGATTTATGACTAGAATCACAGTCAAAGAACCATACACTCAAGAACTTATATTTTCCTCTTTTGACATTCAACTTAAGAACTTATATTTGCCTCTTTTGACTGACTTTGTAAGGTTTCTTTTGACAGATTGTGTAAGGTTTCTTTTGACATTCAGCTTAAAGAACTTATATTTTCCTCTTTTGACTGACTGTGTAAGGTTTTTTTTGACACTAAGCTTAACCAACTTATAATTGCCGACTCACTGTGCAAGGTTTCAAAAATGAAGGCATGTTAATTGTTTCTAATTTTTCATGGAAATGCATTCTATCAATAATATAGAAAATTGAATTCTTATTATCAATGATGAAATCTTCCCGCCTCCTCAGAGCTTTGTGAATATCAATGGTCTCACATAATGGACATGTCCCAAAATGCTAGTGGTCCATTATGAAGGCACTACATAACACCTGTAAACGTCTCTCACTACCCATTGTGCAAACTGTTATCCCCATTTTGTGGGATAACTAAGAAGATGATCTCCCGAGGCCCTAAGGTTGCAATATAGAGTGTTGAGAGACCACATGACTATAAGTGTCCACTCGCACATGTGAAAGCCCACTCTATCACCACATTTTGATCCATTGTCAGCACATCCACCACACCAACTGGCTTCTGGAAGGCAGATGGGTCTTGCTCCATGCGGTACAAGTTAGGTATTGTGGCAGGTAATCACCCTAATATTTTCATCATTTAAACATATTGTATTTAAGCTACTTTTGATTATAGAACGTTTGCTTGGACATTATGCTTTCGGCCCTGTTTCACCTTGGTGAGTGTCATAGATTTCCTAGTAAGTGGCCAACCTTTGGGGAAGGTTTGCAAATGGGGATCGCTTGAGGGGTTATCGTACCATTCTCGACCATACTTACCACTTTCCGCTCATTACATTCCCATCATGTTTCCCTCTTCTAGGCCCTTCGACTTTAGTGACCCAAGAAGGGCATGTACCTCATTTCATGGGAAGAAGGGGCTAAAGGCCCAAGGGGATGGTTGCTGGAAAAAAATAAAATCCTAACACATTAACCATCTATATGCTCACCCAGGGATCTCGAGGACAATGAAAAATCTGTCATAAAAAACTAATGGGACCCGTAAAACAATGACTAATAACAAAATGCCAACCAGGGAGGAGCATGTGTGGGCATTGCTTTTATTGCTTAGGTATAAGCCCCACACATGTTTCCAACATGGGGAAGCATGATGTGACTAGGGTAGAGTCAAGGTGGGCACAATTTTTCATGATAAGGTAGAAGCCCTACCTTGGCTTCAACCTGGAAACATCCTAAAAGAAAAATAAAAAAATAAAAAATGGGCTTGGAAAAAGGTTGCATTGAGGAAGAAGGTGTGGCACACCCCCTACAAAGGCACCCATAAATGAGACAATACGAGGCCTTGGATGTCATGAAACTCATTGACCTATGAAGTCTAAACCCTTATCCACCTCATCATCCACTACATAACCTTGAAAGGCCATCCTTGGGAGCATCCCCTACTTGAGGGTTTTGGTCTACCCAATAGGAATTTTATGACACCCCTCCCATACCTAAACTTGGTCAATTGTATAGGGTCTTTGATCATTTGTTTAATTTGATGAGGTAGTTTTGATGCATATGTTTAGGTTCCTTTCTTATTAGATGTGGTTTACACTTGTCATGATATATTTGACTTGATATCTTTGGAGGGCGTACCCTTTTGTTTTGCAGGACCCTGCTTGGTGGCCTGTTTTGGGAGAATAAACCTAGCTTGGGCTTCCATGGGGAAAGAAGCCCACAAATTGGATTCCTAGGGCCCGCACACCGGATCACAGAGACATGCCTTTGGAGGCTTACATGGAATCATGGAGGATCTAACCTAGCCCCTACCACCCAAACGTTTTGCTTGAAGGAGGAAAAACATCACATTTTTTAGGCTTGACATCATAAAGGGGCTAGGGTTTGGTGGTGATGGAGTTGTTCATTGTCAATTGGCATGATTTGATCAGAGGAGGCATATAGGGGGCATAGAACATGAGATAAGGTCTTTGGAGGCCAAACATTCCATCCCCAACCCCAACTATTTATCAAATATGCCAAAACATTGCTCTAAAAGGGAGACATCATCTTTCTTTTAGGGTTTTCTAATGTGCAAAAGTGAAATTTAAATGAATTACTTAATATTATTTGTGTAAAGGGAAAATATTAGCGTTGTTGACACATATCTTATGTTTTACCCTAAAATTAAGTGGACAAACTATGTGATAGACATTTTGTATAAATAGAGATCATGTGAATCTCATTTCATAACATAACTCTCCCATTGTGAGAAATATTTTGTTGAAATTTTCCCTAGCTTTGAGCATTATGGTGTTTCTCTCTTGTGAAAAGTTTTATGGTGCTATCTTTTGGTGAATGGATGAGGAGGAGTGATGCACACTGTTATCCCCTATCTTAGGGATAACTAAGGAGATTATGTCTTGAGGCCCACAGGTCCTAGACATGGAGTACTGAGATCCAGACGACTTGAGATTGGCCCCGAAGGGTCCATCTTTTCTTCAGTGCATCTCATCTATTAGTAGCAACAACATCAATCCCACCACCCTAGTCCTAAAGTAGCAGTGGGTCTTGCTCCATGAGGTAATGAGTCGGGGTATCATGGTATGTGTCACTCTGATTTTCGAAGCATTTGAATATGTTGCACTGAACTCTCCTTTATTTCATAACGTTTGCTAGGAAATTATGGTCTCTAACTTGTTCATACCCGGGGGGTGACATAATGCCCTAGTAAGCTAGTTCCCTTTAGGATGAGTTGCCATTGGGTGGGTCTATGAAAGGTCATCATCCAATCCTTTCATACTTACCGATTTTCATCATTATCCCTCTCATCTTCCCCTACCTTGGTTCGGGCATTGGGTTTGCCACACTAGGAAGGGTTGTACCTTGCCTTGTGGGAAGAAGGGGCTAAAGGCCCAGAGGGTAAAATTAACTGGCAAGAGTTAAAATCCAAAATAAAACCTTTTAGATGCTTCACCTAGGGATTCCTGAGAAAGTAATAAAAGGATTCTCAGTAAGAAAAGGGGACCCATAAGATAAAATAAAACTCAAGGTCTAGTTGGTGTATGGGAGGTCTCATCATGAGCTGACCCATTAGGTCCATGGGCATGTAGCGGTATGGCCCTAACATCTATTTGGTCACCAAACCAGGGTAGTGGATCTTGGTGGCATAGCCAAGAGAAAGAGGGTCTCATCACGAGTTGACCTTCTCATTTCCGTGAAGTGTTTTTGGGTAACGCTGTCACCTCTTGTCACCACACTAGGACAATGTCCTCCAACTTTTCCCTTGAAAATAAAAAGGAACAAGACTAAGAATAAAAGGCATTGAATGGACTAGGAAACAATGGCATCCATGATAAGGTGCATCTCTCCCTCTACAAAGGCACCCACGGGCAAGACCTACATTTCCCTGTTATCATTGCACCCTCTGCCCAACACTTCCCCTACACCATTTCACACACTTACATGACCTAGAATTGCTCTCACCTAGGAAACACCCCAAACTTGAGGAGAACTGGCCCAATAGGACATCTTGAGACCCTCTCCAAACCTGAATTTTTAAACAACATAACGTCTTTGAGCATTTGTCTGGGTAAAGAGGGGTTTGATGCACATGTTTGGGTAATTTGATTATTGGATGTGATTGACATTGATATGATCCCTGTGACTTATGATCCCATGGAGGGCGTACTTTTTGTTGTTGCAGGACCATGCCTGATGGAAAACAGGGATGATTTTAGGGGCTAAATTTCGCTCATGGGCTAATTTTCCATGGTTTTTCCAAATACGAGATTCACTATTTTAAAAATGATTCGCTCAAATTCTATAGGATAAAATTATTTTACCTTAAAAATTGCCAAAATTTTATAAAAACTATATAAAATCCTTAGAAATTTGAATATTTTTACAAAAATATCGCCAATCATTTATAGTTGTCATATGAAGGATTAGTAAGATTCACCAAGGTTTCTACATTTTAAAATAAATTTCCATCCTTAAAATCATCCCTGATGGAAAGGTACATATGGGGAGATGATTAGCTCATGCCTCCATAGGGTTGAAAGCCCACAAATGGATGTTGTGACCCAGGTCAGGGGCAAAGAGATGTCAGAGACTTGCACCAGGGAAAAGGAAGGGTGTTTCACTGGAGATACTTTGGCAGACCTAAACCCAAGGGGGGTCTTTCTCTTCCACTTGGACATTGGCCTTGGGAGGCCCATGACATCACCATTGTGACCCCAGATGTCACCCAATGTCACGATTGGCATTATGGAGGCAGTTGTGTGCTAATTGGCACGCGTGGCATCATCTAGGGGCTTGGAAGGCCTAATGTTTTGCAGATGAGGCCCAACGTTTCACCTAGGAGGTTCAACATCACCCTATAAGGGCATGAAGCCACCTCTGAACATGATTTTAGGGTTTAATTATTTGAAATTGTGTAAAAATTGGATTTTTCATGTAATTTGGCCATGTCGGCCTTTTGATGACCTAAAAATAATTAGAGGTCATAATTATTGTATAAATAGAGAGATAAACCTATCATTTTTTTATCATTCACTCATCACACTAGTGTTGGTATGAAATTTGGCCCTCTTTAAGGGTTATTGACTGAAATTTAGTGGTGCACACTTCTTGGAGGAGGCAATTCTTGGTGTATTTTGGAAAATTTTCATGCGGAGGATCTTCAACTAGGGTTTATGCTTGATTATTCTTAGTGAAGTAAGTGGAAAATATGCATTTCTTTATTTTGAATGAATTCTTATGGTTAATTTACTTGTTTCATGTCTAAGATTATGAAATTGCTTGCTTGAAACCCTAGGAGAAAGACATATGTTACTATCTTTTTATCTATAGTCTTCCACTTGCTAAAATTTCTTGAAAGACACCTATATAGAAGTAGATATTAGAGCCCTACCATTGTAGCACTCTAGTAATCCTAGTCCCTTGCTCATTGCATATTTTCTTTCAATTTGTCTAAAGAAAGGAGAAATCGCGAGGGCCTAACTTTTGTTACTTTCTAGCAATTATCTCTAGGAGTTGGATTATTGAGGCCTTGGGCTACCAACACCTCTCTCATACTCTCCATACACTTTGAATAAACATTATCATTGCTATTTTCCTCTAATACTTTATTATGCCATCATTGACTCCATTACCCCAGAAAGGCACTAGTCTACCATTTACAAGTGTTGATTGATCAAACAATTTTTAGAACCTCTTCTCTTGAACACCCACTAATTTCTACTAACCTTAGTTTAGCCTAAATAATTAACCTACTTATTGATGTTGCATAAGATTGCTACAACCATATAACGACAACAAATTAACCCTAATGGTGACATATTATGCTAGCTAGATGTTGCTAAAACTGCTTGTGACTATTTATTATCAAATTGCCTTGTTAAAGCTATTATTTCAAGTCTTTATTCAAGCATTTTAGAGCATGAATATTGTGGTTGTTGCAAATCTCTTATTGCTGTTATAAAATGTTACACTGCTGCAATCTTATATCAACTAGTACATTTCTTAGGAGTTCATTGTCTTATGAAGCACTAACATCATTTTGGTACTTGGGAAGTGCCCCTTTTTTCCTTGTTGTCTTGTTTTGGGCAGGTACACAATATTATTTATTTGCTTCATCTCTATAAGACATAAATAACCCTTTGATTTGAGTGATTTGTGAGAGGGGAAGGATTTCCTTGTATTATTTTCCTTAGCCTTCTCAAACCCCCAAGTCACTGGGGATGTCTCCCTTGGGGTAGTCTTGACATTATCCTAAATATAAAGGGATTTCCTATTAAGGTGATAGTGATAGGTTATTCCCAGTTACACCAATTTTGTATCCACTTGCCTTGGGATTTGGGGCAAGTAAAAATTGTGCGATAACACACACCTCTTGAAGGCTTACTCTTTGCTTTTGGATGATAATTTGCATGGTGAACTAGGGCTTGGTATCTCTTGCTTGGAATTGGTAAGGAAAATCTACATACACCAGTTCTCTTTTTCTCATCGTTGGTTATAGTTGGAGGAGTATGTTGGATACACTCTCCATTAATGCTTCATCTTATTTTTAAAGTTATAAGTCATTCTTGAACAAGGGTTGCTAGGAGGAATACAAGTGTGTATATCCTCTTAGATTTTACCCTAAGTTGGTTGGCATACCTTAGGGAGTAAGAGTATTTACATCCCTAGGGTTGTTTTCAATCTAACTTGTGCTTTGAGGACCCCATTCACCCAATTTTAAAGGCACTAATCTAAATATTTTTCATTGGAGAAATAAAATAGTTCATTGGGAAACATGAATTTTTGTCATTTCAACTTTCTACAATTTGGGTTTTGTTCCTTATGCCTAGCACACTTCTTAGACACTAGGGTGTCCCCTCTAAAGGGGTATTTATTTATGCTGTAATAAACTTTCATATTCAACCAGTAGGGCTGCACAAACCCTAATCAAACTTTGTCTAATAACTCTCAATTCAACTGCTTAAATTTGCTAAGATTTTTCCCACACAATCTAGTGAACATAGCGCATCTTTTGGTAGATTTTTGGCAAGTTTTGACGGTTGAATATATTTCTGTAATATTTTTTTTATTACAGCCATAAGGCTGATTATTATCTCTGCATAAAGTGTTTACTACAACCTTGCTTTTCGTGCTAGTATCTTGCTCCTTTAATCTTGAGTTGCATTAGTGTTTTACCAACTTATCTCTTGCATCATCTATTTGATTTATAGCACTTGTTTTAGAAGATAATTGTGCCATTTCATTGCTGATATATACTATTACTAACTTCTACAATTAGGGAAAACAAGATCAACTTGCTTGTCCATCACATACTTGGGCTTGTATTGTTGTTTTCCTTATGTCTCGGGTAGGTACAATCAACATTTTCAAGGTCTACTACTTCTTGGAAACCCTTTTCTACCATCAAGAACTTACTCAAGCCCTTCTCCACACACAAAAACTTGACCTATATGGGCATTCATTCATACATCACACTTTCCATCTCATTCCCCCTAGGGTCACCGTGATTCCCCCCTTGAGGTAACCACTCCACCTCTAATGTGACGGGAACACCTATCTAAGGTGATAGTGGGTAGGTTCTCTCTTAGTTGTCTCCATTTGATGGTTGGGTTGATATTTTACCAACCTACAACTTGTGCAATAACACTGACAATTTACAATAACCATTCACTAGTCTGCTGACAATTTACAATAACCATTCACTAGTCCCCTTTCCAACATTCCCTCATGTAATTGACAACATAACACAAGAATATAAATTTCAAAGTGTGTTCCACTAACCTTTTTTTTTTTTCAACGTAGTGAGGAAGGTGCACTCAATTGAGCTACAATTCTAGATGGCCAAACCATGAAACAACAAGCACCAAAACCAATGAACCTCCAAACAAGGATGAGATAGCCATAACCACAAAGCCACAAAATAGGGCTGAGCAATCCAAGATCCCATGAAATAACTAGAATCCCATGAGAGTCAACCAAAACCCATCTTAAGATTGAAGGAAAACCCCAAGTTTGAACCGGGATGGAACATGCAAGAAACTAAGAGGATGAGCGAACCATAAACACAAAGCCACCAAATAGGGATTAGCAAACCAAGATCCCACCAGAAAACCAGAATTGCGGGAGAGTAAACCAAAACCATCTTAAGATTGAAGGAAAGGCCCCATTTCGACTGGAATGGAATATGCAAGGAACCATAGAGTAATAATCCATAGAGGCTCCCCAAATTTCAGACCTAAATCCAAACCTATTATGGCACTGCAATAAAACTCAAATCCAAGTGCAATTGATGAAACTTCTCCCACATTAAATGTCGAAGGTGTGAAGGTACCCCAAAAGTAATGCACCTTGGTTGTTGTGTTTCATAGTTAAATTGCCCATACCAATTAATATGCCAATTGTTTCTCATGCAATTCCAATACATGACTATGGGTTAGAGATTAACTTATGGGGGAGTTTGATACCCCACCTTTTGTTCTTAATTACAATGAGTTATTTGATATATCTTTCATTAAGAAACCTTAGCTCAGCCCTAAAATAGAGGATTATTTGATGCTCTACCTAGACCACATTCAAAGGTATTTTATTGATTTTCTTCGATATCAAGAATGATCCCCCTTGCACCTGCCACCCCTTATCTTTACAACATTGACAACAAATGCTAAGCAATATTTCTGCTCTACAAGGGCACACTTTGGTCCTCCATGGTTTTGGAATGTTGTGATTTTGAATTTCTATGTAGCTTTTCTTATCAATAATAGGAGGAGGAGGAAGAGGAAGGCTATAAAATTACATAAATAATAACAATAATTCAAATACCTCTAACAAGGTATGACACTCACAAGCTAAAGACAACCCTTTAATATTGCAATCATCTTTATTTCAATTGTGCCTTTAGAACATGGGATGGGTACACAACAAAGTCAAATGTTGATTGAGTTGCTTTTCGCAAGATGATCAAGTTGTTCAAATTAGGATCGAAGTAATATCACATAAATAACAACTATAAACTAAAGACTACTTAGAAGATATGCAACTACACCCTAAAAATGAAACATAAAGCATGGGATCCAAACTATTAACAATGTACTTAGTATGAAATGGAAGGAGGATGGTATCACCTCAACTCAAACACTTACACCTCAAATGTATGTTGAGCCTACTATTGTCACTATTCATCTTGCAATCGTCATCCTATCCTGTGGCAATATTCCACTCTTTGTAATGATTTTTTTTTTTTTTAAAGAACGCCATTTCCTTTAGGATTGAGAAGTATTGGTTGGAGATTTTTGTTCTAACTTAACTTATATATACAATTTTTGAGAAGTATGAGTTGAAGAATGTTGTTCTAGCTTATATAAACAATTTTTGAGAAGTATTAGTTGGAGATTGTTGTTCTAACTAATTTGTATCGATAATTTTTGTGATTTTCACCATGTCTTATGATTGGAATGTAGTATTTGGTAATAATAATCTATTTTATCAATTGGATCTAGCTTGAGTGGTTAAGAGAATATTGTTATCCTCCTCACCCAATTTCAAATTCCGCTTGTGACATGTTCTCTCTTCATGAACTATTTGTTGATTGAGGCTCTTTGTGATCCATGAGGAATATCCCAGTCATGTTCACTGGCTAGAGGATGAGTGTCTAGAGGGTGGGGTGCTAAGTTACATGTAAAAAAAATAAACATCTCATTTTACATAGCTTACTACTAGAACCTGTCTTTTCCTAGTCTTCAATGAGATGCAATTGTTGCAAAGTAAAATGTTATTTTCTTGTTTTGTTATGTAGGTACATATATGTATATAAAAACCTTTAACATTTCTTCACATCACCATATGAGCATGCTATTTTGTCATAAAATGTAGTAGAAAATGTACAAATTACCCTTTCTTCGGCATGATCTAACCTTACAATCAATTTTTTTTAAGCTATAGATTGGTTAAGTCTAAATTTTGTATGAAATGCAATTGTTGCAAAGTAAAATGCCATTTTCTTGTTTCATTATATAGGTACTTATATGTATATAAAACCCTTTCAAATTACCATATGAGCATGTTGTTTTGTCATAGAATGTAGTAGCAAATGCTAATGTAGTCTAAGTTTTGTATGGAATGCAAATGTTGCAAAGTAAATTGCATTTTCTTGTTTCATTATAAAAGCACTTATATGTCTATAAAACCATTTCACATTACCATATGAGCATGATGTTTTGTCATATAATTTAGTAGCAAATGCTAATGTACAAATTCCCCTCTCTTTAGCATGATTTGGCATTGCAACCATTTTTTCATCTGGCATTGCAACCATTTATTCTATGTTGTGGATTGGTTAAGTCTAACTTTTGTCAAAGCAAGTTCTTATTGACTGGGAAAATCTTGTTTTAGATTTAAAGAAATGCGTGTTCATATTTCAATTACTATTTTTCTTGTTACATGTGAAAAAATAAACGTCTCATTCTAACTTGGGTGGCCTGCTTGGATCCTTTTCTTCATATAGAATCCCAACAACTCCTCTTCTCTAGGATAGAATCTGAAGTCGGGAAGGGTCATTAAATCTCCCTGCACATACCCATCATTGCATATTTTTCCGGACATGGCCATCTGATCGATTTTAAACAACTTCTCATACAAATTTCCTCACAAAGAAGCACCACTAGATAAATTAGAAAAATGTTGTATATAGACAATTTTCTGTATGGAATATACAGTTTTCTATATGGAAGTGCATCTAGATAATATAGAAAAAAGTTTTAAAGATTTGATATGAATATGTTCCTATAGAAGTGTGTTTATATAAGATAGAAAAATGTTTTGAAATCAAAGTTTGTCAAAATAGTGAAAAATTACAATTTAAAGAAAGATTCGATATCGAAAATGAATTGAAACTTGTGCCTAGCACTCCACCTCTAATGTGAGGGGAACACCTATCTAAGGTGATAGTGGGTAGGTTCTCTCTTAGTTGTCTCCATTTGATGGTTGGTTTGATATTTTACCAACCTACAACTTGTGCAATAACACTGACAATTTACAATAACCATTCACTAGTCTGCTGACAATTTACAATAACCATTCACTAGTCCCCTTTCCAACTTTCCCTGATGTAATTGACAACATAACACAAGAATATAAATTTCAAAGTGTGTTCCACTAACTTTTTTTTTTCAACGTAGTGAGGAAGGTGCACTCAATTGAGCTACAATTATAGATGGCCAAACCATGAAACAACAAGCACCAAAACCAATGAACCTCCAAACAAGGATGTGATAGCCATAACCACAAAGACACAAAATAGGGCTGAGCGATCCAAGATCCCATGGAAAAACTAGAATCGTGGGAGATTCAAACAAAACCCATCTTAAGATTGAAGGAAAATCCCAAGTTCGAACCAGGATGGAACATGCAAGAAACTAAGACGATGAGCGAACCATAAACACAAAGCCACCAAATAGGGATTACCAAACCAAGATACCACCAGAAAACCAGAATCGCGGGAGAGTAAACCAAAACCATATTAAGATTGAAGGAAAGTCCCCATTTCAAACTGGAATGGAATATGCAAGGAACCATAGAGTAATAATCCATAGAGGCTCCCCAAATTTCAGACCTAAATCCAAACCTATTATGGCACTGCAATAAAACTCAAATCCAAGTGCAATTGCTGAAATTGCTCCCACATTAAATGTCGAAGGTGTGAGGGTACCCCAAAAGTAATGCACCTTGGTTGTTGTGTTTCATAGTTAAATTGCATATACCAATTAATATGCCAATTGTTTCTCATGCAATTCCAATACATGACTATGGGTTAGAGCTTAACTTATGGGGGAGTTTGATACCCAACCTTTTGTTATTAATTACAATGAATCTTTTGATATATCTTTCATTAAGAAACCTTAGCTCAGCCCT
>ML776775.1:1071547-1088892 GCA_009831015.1 Picea engelmannii
AATTTAAACCTATTCTACCGGATCGAAAATACTAGTCTCATCAGAAATGTGACAATTTAATACCCCTTGTCAGAAATATGAATAGATTTTTTAAACAAATCAAATATCACGGGTGTATGCAGCCTGCAGGTAATATTGTTGTGCAGATAACAAGTACAAAAGCAATAGACTGGGTGATAAGATACAAAAGTACTAAATATCTAAGTGACAGCGATCTAAAATGTATGGCCGTGAAACTTAGAACAAATCAAATAAAAACAATATTGCTGTACCAATTAATGATTGTCTTAACAAAATCGTATTTCAGAACAAATAAATCAAAGGAATATTGCTATTCCAATTCATGATTGTTTTGACAAAATCGTAATTCATCCAGACAAGTAGGAGGGAATCACAGATTGAGATGGCTGCCACTTGCCAGATTTTATTCAATGAAGTATGATTTGGATTACTTGTTCGGTATTTTATATAAAGCCATGGTGATCCCCAAGATTTTATATAAAGCCATGGTATTACTTGCAGGGCAACAAGATTGCAGAGAGCTGTTAATATAATTTGGCAGAATGGGTAGATCTCCTCGCTCTCCAAGAGAAAACTTCAATCGCGGGGCTTGGACTACCGAAGAAGATAGGATTTTGAGAGACTACATTCAGATTCATGGAGAGGGTGGATGGAATTGGGTTCGTGACAAAGCAGGTGATTATCACTTCATCTATAGATTTATTTATTGTATATTGCTCTTAAAATTTCAGTGGATGTTTGCCATTTACTGGTACTTTGCAGATAAGGATAGATAAATATATTTGATTTCCAGGGCTCAATCGCTGTGGAAAGAGTTGTAGACTACGTTGGATGAACTATCTTCGTCCCAATATCAAACGAGGAAATATTTCTAGCGATGAGGATGAGCTCATCATTAGACTTCATCGCCTTCTTGGCAATAGGTAGTCGACCAGATTCATGCTTCTAAATCCGATTACTCGATTGTTTATTTTTCGCAAATCTGTGGAGTGGTCAGATTTTCTTTTAAAAAAAGGACTTTTAGATGAAAAGGTATCTAAGTGGAAGTAGCAGCTAACAGCGATGATCACCCTAATGTGCAGATGGTCACTTATAGCCGGACGGCTACCCGGCCGAACAGACAACGAAATAAAAAACTACTGGAACTCTCACCTGAAGAAGGAGGAGATTGGAACTGTGAATGGACGTGAGAGGATTGAATCTAAAATTGCTGTGGTTGATCTCGTCCAAGAAAAACAAATATTTATAAATGAAAACAATGCAGGTCCAGCTACTGATGGTCATCAAATTGTAAGACCAACTGCAGTACGATGTTCTAGAACTGTAATTGATCCGGAGACAAACAGCGTAACATCTAATCATGTCCAAACCTTTGATGGAAAGGGGACCACACTGTTCGATTTCGATTCCATTGCGAAAGATTTTTCTCAGAGCGAGGCATTGGTAACTGTGGATCACTCAAACTCCCTGAGTTCGTTCAGTTTGAGCGAAGAGATGGAAATATTACTTCTCAAACACAATGGGCATATATTAGATTTGGACTGGAATGTTGATACGCCCCTTTCTCTCCCACATTCGTCCATTGATTTTCAAATAGAACGGCCAGAGTTCTCAGACTGATGGGAGGAAAGACGCTGCACCGTTGCATTAATCTATTCAATCTGCATTGCATTAATCTATTGAATCTGGAGAGAAGACGATATAGTAATACTATTTTGATACAATTAGTTGTATATTTGATCATGTGTAATATCTATTGCTCTGACTGTCTATTTTTATTTTTGTATTCCCGTGCAACCTTTCTTCCACCCCTTGCTTGGTATCAATGAGATGCAATGGTAAGTACCAAACTGTTTTTATAAAGATAAATTATGTATTTTGCTGCAGTTGCACTCGTCAGCTTGATAATTAAAAAACAAAATATCCAATTGTCTAAAATTTGGTGTTTATTGTTTACAGAAACATCAAATATTATTATTGAACACAATTATGGTGGTTGTATGCTTTTACTTGGTTCTATGTTTTAACTTGAAAATCTGATTTACAACCAACATTTCACATTTTCATTTTATTCCTGTAAAATCTCATCTTCCTTCACCTCTTCCATTACAAACCCAATAGACAGCTTGGCATTTTAGGCAGCTGAAGTAGGGTTTATGACCAGAATCAGAGTAAAAGAACAATACACTCAAGAACTTATATTTGCCTCTTTTGACACTCAGCTTAAAGAACTTATATTTGCCTCTTTTGACTGACTCTGTAAGGTTTCTTTTGACAGACTGTGTAAGGTTTCTTTTAACATTCAGCTTAAAGAACTTATATTTGCCTCTTTTGACTGACTGTGTAAGGTTTCTTTTGACACTCAGCTTAACCAACTTATATTTGCCTCTTTTGACTGACTGTGCAAGTTTTCTAAAATGAAGGCATGTTAATTGTTTCTAGTTTTCCATGGAAATGCATTCTATCAATAATATAGAAAATTGAATTTCTATTATCAATGATGAAATCTTCCTACCTCCTCACAGATTTGTGAATATCAATGGTCTCACATAATGGACATGTCCCAAAATGCCAGTGGTCCATTATGAAGGCACTACATAACACCTGTAAATGTCTATCACTACCCATTGTGCTGATTGTTATCCCCAAACACCTATAAACGTTTATCACTACCCATTGCGCTGACTGTTATCCCCATTTTGTGGGATAACTAAGAAGATGATCTCTCGGGGCCCTCAGGTTGCAATATGGAGTGTTGAGAGACCACATGACTGGTAGTGTCCACTCGCACATGTGAAAGCCCACTCTATCACCACATTTTGATCCATTGTCTCTGCATCCACCACACCAGCTGGCTTCTGGAAGGCAGATGGGTCTTGCTCCATGCGGTACAAGTCGGGTATTGTGTCAGTTAATCACCCTAATATTTGAAGCATTTAAACATGTTGTATTTAAGCTGCTTTTGATTATAGAACGTCTTCTTGGACATTATGCTTTCGACCATGTTTCACCTTGGTGAGTGTCATAGATTTCCTAGTAAGTGGCCAACCTTTGGGGAAGGTTTTCAACTGGGGATCCCTTGAGGCGTTATCGTACCATTTTCGACCATACTTACCACTTTCCGCTCATTACATTCCCATCATGTTTCCCTCTTCTAGGCTCTTCGACTTTAGTGACCCAAGAAGGGCATGTACCTCATTTAATGGGAAGAAGGGGCTGAAGGCCCAAGTTGCTTGAAAAAGATAAAAGACTAACACATTAACCTTCTAGATGCTCGCCCAAGGATCTCGAGGACAATGAAAAATATCTCATAAAAAACTAATGGGACCCATAAAATAATGACTAATAACAAAATGCCAACCAAGAAGAAGCATGTGTGGGCACTGTTTTTATTACTTAGGTATAAGCCCAACACATGTTTCTAACTTGGGGAAGCATGATGTGACTAGGGTAGAGTCAAGGTGGGCACAATTTTTCATGCTTAGGTAGAAGCCCCACCTTGGCTTCAACCTGGAAACATCCTAAAAGAACAAAAGGAAATAAATGGGCTTGGAAAAAGGTTGCATTGAGGAAGAAGGTGCAACACACCCCTTACAAAGGCACCCATAAATGAGACAATACGAGGCCTTGGATGTCATGAAACTCATTGACCTATGAAGTCTAAACCCTTATCCACCTCATCATCCCCTACATAACCTCGAAAGGCCATCCTTGGGAGCACCCCCTACTTGAGGGTTTTGGTCTACCCGATAGGACTTTAATGACACACCTCCCATACCTAAACTTGGTCAATTGTATAGGGTCTTGGAGAATTTGTTTAATTTTATGAGGTAATTTTGATGCATATGTTTAGGTGCCTTTCTTATTAGATGTGGTTTACACTTGTCATGATATATTTGACTTGAGATCTTTGCAGGGTGCACCCTTTTGTTTTGTTTTGCAGGATCCTGCTTGGTGGCTAGTTTTGGGAGAACAAGCCTAGCTTGGGCTTCCATGGGGCAAGAAGCCCACAAATTGGATTCTTAGGGCCCGCACACCGGATCACAGAGACATGCCTTTGGAGGCTTACATGGCATCATGAAGGATCTAACCTAGCCCCTACCACCCAAACGTTTTGCTTGAACGAGGAAAAACATCACATTTTTGAGGATTGACGTCATAGAGGGGCTAGGGTTTGGTGGTGATGGAGTTGTTCATTGTCACTTGGCATGATTTGATCAAAGGAGGCATAGAGGGGGCATAGAACACGAGGATAAGGCCTTCAGAGGCCAAACATTCCATCCCCAACCTCAACTGTTTGTCAAATATGCCAAAACATTGCCCTAAAAGGGAGACATCATCTTTCTTTTAGGGTTTTCTAATGTGCAAAAGTGAAATTTAAATGAATTATTTAATATTATTTGTGTAAAGGGGCAAGATTAGCGTTGTTGACCCATATCTTGTGTTTTACCCTAAAATTAAGTGGACAAACTATGTGATAGACATTTTGTATAAATAGAGATCATGTGAATCTCATTTCATAACATAACTCTTCCATTGTGAGAAGTATTTGGTTGAACTTTTCCCTAGCTTTGAGCATTATGGTGTTTCTCTCTTGTGCAAATGTTTTATGGTGCTATATTTTGGTGAATGCATGAGGAGGAGTGATGCACACTGTTATCCCCTATCCTAGGGATAACTAAGGAGATTATGTCTCGAGGCCCACAGGTCCTAGACATGGAGTACTGAGATCCAGATGACTTGAGCTTGGCCCTGGAGGGTCCATCTTTTCTTCAGTGCATCCCATCTATCAACAACAAAAACATCAATCCCACCAGCCTGGTCCTGAAGTAGCAGTGGGTCTTGCTCCATGAGGTAATGAGTCTACGTATCATGGTACGTGTCACTCTGATTTTCAAAGCATTTGAATTTGTTGCACTAAACTCTCCTTTATTTCATAACGTTTGCTTGGCAATTATGCTCTCTAACTTGTTCATACATGGGGGGGTGACATAATGCCCTAGTAAGTTGGTTCCCTTTAGGATGAGTTTCCACTAGGTGGGTCTATGAAAGGTAATCGTCCATTCCTTCCATACTTACCAATTTTCATCATTATCCCTCTCATCTTCCCCTACTTGGTTTGGGCATTGGGTTTGATACACTAAGAAGGGTTGTACCTTGCCTTGTGGGAAGAAGGGGCTAAAGGCCTAGAGGGTAAAAGTAGCTGGCAAGAGTTAAAAGACAAAATAAAACCTTTGAGATGTTTCACCCAGGGATTGTCGAGAAATCAATAAAAGGATTCTCAGTAAGAAAAGGGGACCCGTAAGATAAAATACAGAAATATCATATGTTATTACTGAATACAATTATGGTGGTTGTAAGATTTTACTTGGTTCTCTGTATTAACTTGAAAAATCTGATTTACAACTAACATTTCACATTTTCATGTTATTGCTGAAAAATCTCATCTTCCTTCACCTCTTCCATTACAAACCCAATAGACAACTTGGCATTTTAGGTAGTTGAAGTAGGATTTATGACTAGAATCACAGTCAAAGAACCATACACCCAAGAACTTATATTTTCCTCTATTGACACTCAGCTTAAAGAACTTATATTTGCCTCTTTTAACTGACTTTGTAAGGTTTCTTTTGACAGACTATGTAAGGTTTCTTTTGACATTCAGCTTAGAGAACTTATATTTGCCTCTTTTGATTGACTATGTAAGGTTTCTTTTGACACTGAGCTTAACCAACTTATAATTGCCGACTCACTGCGCAAGGTTTCTAAAATGAAGGCATGTTAATTGTTTCTAGTTTTTCATGGAAATGCATTTTATCAATAATATAGAAAATTGAATTCCTATTATCAATGATGAAATCTTCCCGCCTCCTTAGAGATTTGTGAATATCAATGGTCTCACATAATGGACATGTCCCAAAATGCTAGTGGTCCATTATGAAGGCACTACATAACACCTGTAAACGTCTATTACTACCCATTGTGCAAACTGTTATCCCCATTTTGTGGGATAACTAAGAAGATGATCTCTCAAGGCCCTCAGGTTGCAATATGGAGTGTTGAGAGACCACATGACTAGCAGTTTCCACTCGCACATGTGAAAGCCCTCTCTATCACTACATTTTGATCCATTGTCGGCACATCCACCACACCAACTGGCTTTTGGAAGGCAGATGGGTCTTGCTCCATACGGTACAAGTTAGGTATTGTGACATGTAATCACCCTAATATTTTAATCATTTAAACATATTGTATTTAAGCTACTTTTGATTATAGAACGTTTGCTTGGACATTATTCTTTCGGCCCTGTTTCACCTTGGTGAGTGTCATAGATTTCCTAGTAAGTGGCCAACCTTTGGGGAAGGTTTGCAAATGGGGATCCCTTGAGGGGTTATCATACCATTCTCGACCATACTTACTACTTTCTGCTCATTACATTCCCATCATGTTTCCCTCTTCTAGGCCCTTCGAATTTAGTGACCCAAGAAGGGAATGTACCTCATTTCATGGGAAGAAGGGGCTAAAGGCCTAAGGGGATGGTTGCTGGAAAAAAATAAAATCCTAACACATTAACCATCTAGATGCTCACCTAGGGATTTCAAGGACAATGAAAAATCTCTCATAAAAAACTAATGGGACCCATAAAACAATGACTAATAACAAAATGCCAACCAGGGAGGAGAATGTGTGGGCACTGTTTTTATTTCTTAGGTATAATCCCCACACATGTTTCCAACTTGTGGAAGCATGATGTGACCAGGGTAGAGTCAAGGTGGGCACAATTTTTCATGATTAGGTAGAAGCCCCACCTTGGCTTCAACCTGGAAACATCCTAAAAGAAAAAAAAAAAGAAATAAATGGGCTTGGAAAAAGGTTGCATTGAGTAAGAAGGTGTGGCACACCCCCTACAAAGGCACCCATAAATGAGACAATACAAGGACTTGGATGTCATGAAACTCATTGACCTATGAAGTCTAAACCCTTATCCACCTCATCATACACTACATAACCTTGAAAGGCCATCCTTAGGAGCATCCCCTACTTGAGGGTTTTGGTCTACCCAATAGGAATTTTATGACACCCCTCCCATACCTAAACTTGGTCAATTGTATAGGGTCTTTGATCATTTGTTTAATTCGATGAGGTAGTTTTGATGCATATGTTTAGGTTCTTTTCTTATTAGATGTGGTTTACACTTGTCATGATATATTTGACTTGATATCTTTGGAGGGCGTACCCTTTTGTTTTGTAGGACCCTGCTTGGTGGCCAGTTTTGGGAGAACAAGCCTTGCTTGGGCTTCCATGGGGCAAGAAGCCCACAAATTGGATTCCTATTGCCCGCAAACCGGATCACAGAGACATGCCTTTGGAGGCTTACATGGCATCATGGAGGATCTAACCTAGCCCCTACCACCCAAACATTTTGCTTGAAGGAGGAAAAACATCACATTTTTTAGGCTTGACGTCTTAGAGGGTCTAGGGTTTGGTGGTGATGGAGTTTTTCATTGTCACTTGGCATGATTTGATCAGAGGAGGCATATAGGGGGCATAGAACACGAGATAAGGCCTTAAGAGGCCAAACATTCCATCCCCAACCTCAACTATTTGTCAAATATGCCAAAACATTGCTCTAAAAGGGAGACATCATCTTTCTTTTAGGGTTTTCTAATGTGCAAAAGTGAAATTTAAATGAATTACTTAATATTATTTGTGTAAAGGGGAAATATTAGCGTTGTTGACACATATCTTATGTTTTACCCTAAAATTAAGTGGACAAACTATGTGATAGACATTTTGTATAAATAGAGATCACGTGAATCTCATTTCATAACACAACTCTCCCATTGTGAGAAGTATTTGGTTGAAATTTTCCCTAGCTTTGAGAATTATGGTGTTTCTCTCTTGTGAAAATGTTTTATGGTGCTATCTTTTGGTGAATGGATGAGGAGGAGTGATGAACATTGTTATCCCCTATCCTAGGGATAACTAAGGAGATTGTGTCTCAAGGCCCACAGGTCCTAGACATGGAGTACTGAGATCCAGACGACTTGAGCTTGGCTCCGAAGGGTCCATATTTTCTTCAGTGCATCTCATCTATTAGTAGCAACAACATCCATCCCACCACCCTGGTCCTAAAGTAGCAGTGGGTCTTGCTCCATGAGGTAATGAGTCGGGGTAGCATGGTATGTGTCACTCTGATTTTCGAAGCATTTGAATATGTTGCATTGAACTCTCCTTTATTTCATAACGTTTGTTAGGAAATTATTCTCTCTAACTTGTTCATACCTGGGGGGTGACATAATGCCCTAGTAAGCTGGTTCCCTTTAGGATGAGTTGCCACTGGGTGGGTCTATGAAAGGTCATTGTCCAATCCTTTCATACTTACCAATTTTCATCATTATCCCTCTCATCTTCCCCTACCTTGGTTCGGGCATTGGGTTTGCCACACTAGGAAGGGTTGTACCTTGCCTTGTGGGAAGAAGGGGCTAAAGGCCCAGAGGGTAAAAGTAGTTGGCAAGAGTTAAAAGTCAAAATAAAACCTTTGAGATGCTTCACTTAGGGATTCCTGAGAAAGCAATTAAATGATTCTCAGTAAGAAAAGGGGACTCGTAAGATAAAATAAAACTCAAGGTCTAGTTGGTGTATGGGAGGTCTCATCATGAGCCGACCCATTAGGTCCATGGGCATGTAGCGGTATGACACTAACATCTATTTGGTCACCAAACCAGGGTAGTGGATCTTGGTGGCATAGCCAAGAGAAAGAGGGTCTCATCACGAGATAACCTTCTCATTTCCGTGAAGTGTTTGTGGGTAACGTCGTCAGCTCTTGTCACCACGCTAGGATAATGTCCTCCAACTTTTACCTTGAAAATAAAAATGAGCAAGACTAAGAACAAAAGGCGTTGAATGGACTAGGAAACAATGGCATCCATGATAAGGTGCATCTCTCCCTCTACAAAGGCACCCACGAGCAATACCTACATTTCCTTGCTATCACTGCACCCTCTGCCTATCACTTCCCCTACACCATTTCACACACTTACATCACCTAGAATTTCTCTCACCTGGGAAACACCCCAAACTGGAGGAGGATTGGCCCAATAGGACATCTTGAGACCCTCTCCAAACATGAATTTTTAAACAATATAACGTCTTTGAGCATTTGTCTGGGTAAAGGGGGCTTTGATGCACATGTTTGGGTAATTTGATTATTGGATGTGATTGACATTGATATGATCCCTGTGACTTATGATCCCATGGAGGGCGTACTTTTTGTTTTTGCAGGACCATGCCCGATGGAAAGGTACATATGGGGAGATGATTAGTTCAAACCTCCATAGGGTTGAAAGCCCACAAATGGATGTTGTGACCCCAGTCAGGGGCAAAGAGATGTCATAGACTTGCACCATGGAAAAGGAAGGGTGTTTCACTGGAGATACTTTGGCAGACCTAAACCCAAGGGGGGTCTTTCTCTTCCACCTGGACATTGTCATTGGGAGGCCCATGACATCACCATTGTGACCCCAAATGTCACCCAGCGTCACGATTGGCATTATGGAGGCAGTTGTGTGCTAATTGGCATGTGTGGCATCATCTAGAGGCTTGGAAGGCCTAATGTTTTGCAGATGAGGCCCAACGTTTCACCTAGGAGGTTCAACGTCACCCTAGAAGGGCATGAAGCCACCTCTGAACATGATTTTAGGGTTTAATTATTTGAAATTGTGTAAAAATTGGACTTTTCATGTAATTTGGTGATGTCGGCCTTTTGATGACCTAAAAATAATTAGAGGTCATAATTATTGTATAAATAGAGAGATAAAACTCTCATTTTTTTATCATTCACTCATCACACAAGTGTTGGTATGAAATTTGGCCCTCTTTAAGGGTTATTGGATGAAATTTAGTGGTGCACACTTCTTGGAGGAGGCAATTCTTGGTGTATTTTGGAAAATTTTCATGTGGAGGATCTTCAACTAGGGTTTATGCTTGATTATTCTTGGTGAAGTAAGTGGAAAATATGCATTTTTTTATTGTGAATGAATGCTTATGGTTAATTTACTTGTTTCATGTCTAAGATTATGAAATTGCTTGCTTGAAACCCTGGGAGAAAGACATATGTTACTATCTTTTTATCTATAGTCTTCCACTTGCTAAAATTTCTTGAAAGGTGCCTATCTAGAAGTAGATATTAGAGCCCTACCATTGTAGCACTCTAGTAATCCTACTTCCTTGCTCATTGCATATTTTCTTTCAATTTGTCTAAAGAAAGGAGAAATCGTTAGGGCCTAACTTTTGTTACTTTCTAGCAATTATCTCTAGGAGTTGGATTATTGAGGCCTTGGGCTACCAACACCTCTCTCATCCTCTCCATACCCTTTGACTAAAAATTATCATTGCTATTTTCCTCTAAGACTTTATTCTACCATCATTGACTCCATTACCCTAGAAAGGCACTAGTCTACCAATTACAAGTGTTGATTGATCAAACAATTTTCAGAACCTCTTCTCTTGAACACCCACTAATTTCTACTAACCTTAGTTTAGCCTAAATCATTAACCTACTTGTTGATGTTGAAAAATATTGCTAAAACCATATAACGACAACAAATTAACCCTAATGGTGACATATTATGCTAGCTAGATGTTGCTAAAACTGCTTGTGACTATTTATTATCAAATTGCCTTGTTAAAGCTATTATTTCAAGTCTTTATTCAAGGATTTTAGAGCATAAATCTTGTGGCTGTTGCAAATCTCTTATTGTTGTTATAAAATGTTACACTGCTGCAATTTTATATCAGCTAGTACATTTCTTAGGAGTTCATTGTCTTATGAAGCACTAACATCATTTTGGTACTTGGGAAGTGCCCCTTTTTTCCTTCTTGTCTTGTTTTGGGCTGGTACACACTATTATTTATTTGCTTCATCTCTATAAGACATAAATAACCCTTTGATTTGAGTGATCTATGAGAGGGGAAGGAATTCTTTGTATTATTTTCCTTAGCCTTCTCAAACCCTCAAGTCACTGGGGATGTCTCCCTTGGGGTAGTCTTGACATTATCCTAAATAGAAAATGATTTCCTATTAAGGTGATAGTGATAGGTTATTCCCAGTTACACCAATTTTGTATCCACCTGCCTTTGGATTTGGGGCAAGTACAAATTGTGCTATAACACACACCTCTTGAAGGCTTACTCTTTGCTTTTGGATGATAATTTGCATGGTGAACTAGGGCTTGGTATCTCTTGCTTGGATTTGGTAAGGATAATCTACATACACCAGTTCTCTTTTTATGATTGTTGGTCATAGTTGGAGGAGTATGTTGGATACACTCTCCATTAATGCTTCATCTTCTTTTTAAAGTTATAAGTCATTCTTGAACAAGGGTTGCTAGGAGGAATACAAGTATGTATATCCTCTTAGATTTTACCCTAAGTTGGTTGACATACCCTAGGGAGTAAGAGTATTTACATCCCTAGGGTTGTTTTCAATCTAACTTGTGCTTTGAAGACCCCATTCACCCAATTTTAAAGGCACTAATCTAAATATTTTTCATTGGAGAAATAAAATAGTTCATTGGGAAACATGAATTTTTGTCATTTCAACTTTCTACAATTTGGGTTTTGTTCCTTCTGCCTAGCACACTTCTTAGACACTAGGGCATCCCCTCTAAAGGGGTATTACTTTATACTGTAATAAACTTTCATATTCAACCAGTAGGGCTGCACAAACCCTAATCAAACTTTCTCTAATAACTCTCAATTCAACCACTTAAATTTGATAAGATTTTTCCCACATAATCTAGTGAACATAACACATCTTTTGGTAGATTTTTGGCAAGTTTTGACGGTTGAATATATTTCTGTAATAATTTTTCTATCACAGCCATAAGGCTGATTATTATCTCTGCATAAAGTGTTTACTACAACCTTGCTTTTCGTGCTAGTATCTTGCTCCTTTAATCTTGAGTTGCACTAGTGTTTTACCAGTTTATCTCTTACATCATCTATTTGATTTCTAGCACTTGTTTTAGAAGATAATTGTGCCATTTCATTGCTGATATATACTATTACTAACTACTACAATTAGGGAAAACAAGATCAACTTGCTTGTCCATCACATACTTGGGATTGTATTGTTGTTTTCCTTATGTCTCGGGTAGGTACAATCAACATTTTCAAGGTCTAATACTTCTTGGAAACCCTCTTCTACCATCAAGAATTTACTCAAGCCCTTCTCCACACAACATTCATTCATACATCACACTTTCCATCTCATTCCCCCTAGGGTCACCGTGATTTCCCCCTCGAGGTAACCACTCCACCTCTAATGTGATGGGAACACCTATCTAAGGTGATAGTGGGTAGGTTCTCTCTTAGTTGTCTCCATTTGATGGTTGGGTCGATATTTTACCAACCTACAACTTGTGTAATAACACTGACAATTTACAATAACCATTCACTAGTCCCCTTTCCAACATTCCCTCATGTAATTGACAACATAAGACAAGAATATAAATTTCAAAGTGTGTTCCACTAACCTTTTTTTTTCAACGTAGTGAGGAAGGTGCACTCAATTGAGCTACAATTCTAGATGGCCAAACCATGAAATAACAAGCACCAAAACCAATGAACCTCCAAACAAGGATGAGATAGCCATAACCACAAAGCCACAAAATAAGGCTGAGCGATCCAAGATCCCATGAAATAACTAGAATCGCAGGAGAGTCAACCAAAACCCATCTTAATATTGAAGGAAAATCCCAAGTTCGAACCAGGATGGAACATGCAAGAAACTAAGAGGATGAGCGAACCATAAACACAAAGCCACTAAATAGGGATTAGCAAACCAAGATCCCACCAGAAAAGCATAATTGCGGGAGAGTAAACCAAAACCATCTTAAGATTGAAGGAAAGGCCCCATTTCTAACTGGAATGGAACATGCAAGGAACCACAGAGTAATAATCCATAGAGGCTCCCCAAATTTCATACCTAAATCCAAACCCATTATGGCACTGCAATAAAACTCAAATCCAAGTGCAATTGATGAAATTGCTCCCACATTAAATGTCGAAGGTGTGAGGGTACCCCAAAAGTAATTCACCTTGGTTGTTGTGTTCCATAGTTAAATTGCCCATACCAATTAATATGCCAATTGTTTCTCATGCAATTCCAATACATGACTATGGGTTAGAGCTTAACTTATGGGGGAGTTTGATACCCCACCTTTTGTTCTTAATTACAATGAGTTTTTTTACATATCTTTCATTAAGAAAGCTTAGCTCAACCTTGAAATAGAGGATTATTTGATGCTCTACCTAGATCCCATTCAAATGTATTTTATTGATTTTCTTCGAGATCAAGAACGGTCCCCCTTGCACCTGCCACCCCTTATCTTTACAACATTGACAACAAATGCTAAGCAATATTTCTCTTCTACAAGGGCACACTTTGGTCCTCCATGGTTTTGGAATGTTGTGATTTTGAATTTCTATGTAGCTTTTCTTATCAATAATAGGAGGAGGAGGAGGAGGAAGGCTATAAAATTACATAAATAATAACAATAATTCAAATACCTCTAACAAGGTATGCCACTCACAAGATAAAGACAACCCTTTAATATTGCAATCATCTTTATTTCAATTGTGCCTTTAGAACATGGGATGGGTACACAACAAAGTCAAATGTTGACTGAGCTTCTTTTCGCAAGATGATCAAGTTGTTCAAATTAGGATCGAGGTAATATCACATAAATAACAGCTATAAACTAAAGACTACTCAGAAGATATGCAACTACACCCTAAAAATGAAACATAAAGCATGGGATCCAAACTATTAACAATGTACTTAGTATGAAATGGAAGGAGGATGGTATCACCTCAACTCAAACACTTGCACCTCAAATGTATGTTGAGCCTACTATTGTCACTATTCATCTTGCAATCGTCATCCTATCCTGTGGCAATATTCCACTCTTTGTAATGATCAATTTTTTTTTAAAGAACGCCATTTCCTTTAGGATTGAGAAGTATTGGTTGGAGATTTTTGTTCTAACTTAACTTATATATACAATTTTTGAGAAGTATGAGTTGAAGATTGTTGTTCTAGCTTATATAAACAATTTTTGAGAAGTATTAGTTGGAGATTGTTGTTCTAACTAATTTATATCGACAATTTTTGTGATTTTCACCATGTCTTATGATTGGAATGTAGTATTTGGTAATAATAATCTATTTTATCAATTGGATCTAGCTTGAGTGGTTAAGAGAATATTTTTATCCTCCTCACCCAATTTCAAATTCCGCTTGTGACATGTTCTCTCTTCATGAGCTATTTGTTGATTGAGGCTCTTTGTGATCCACGAGGAATATCCCAGTCATGTTCACTGGCTAGAGGATGGGTGTCTTGAGGGTGGGGTGCTAAGTTACATGTAAAAAAAAATAAACATCTCATTTTACATAGCTTACTACTAGAACCTGTCTTTTCCTAGTCTTCAATGAGATGCAATTGTTGCAAAGTAAAATGTTATTTTCTTGTTTTGTTATGTAGGTACATATATGTATATAAAACCCTTTAAAATTTCTTCACATCACCATATGAGCATGCTATTTTGTCATAAAATGTAGTAGAAAATGTACACATTACCCTTTCTTTGGCATGATCTAACCTTACAATCAATTTTTTTAAAGTTGTAGATTGGTTAAGTCTAAATTTTGTATGAAATGCAATTGTTGCAAAGTAAAATGCCATTTTCTTGTTTCATTATATAGGTACTTATATGTATATAAAACCCTTTCAAATTACCATATGAGCATGTTGTTTTGTCATAGAATGTAGTAGCAAATGCTAATGTAGTCTAAGTTTTGTATGGAATGCAAATGTTGCAAAGTAAATTGCATTTTCTTGTTTCATTATACAAGCACTTATATGTCTATAAAACCATTTCACATTACCATATGAGCATCATGTTTTGTCATATAATTTAGTAGCAAATGCTAATGTACAAATTCCCCTCTCTTTAGCATGATTTGGCATTGCAACCATTTATTCTATGTTGTGGATTGGTTAAGTCTATTTTTTGTCAAAGCAAGTTCTTATTGATTGGGAAAATCTTGTTTTAGATTTAAAGAAATGCGTGTTCATATTTCAATTACTATTTTTCTTGTTACATGTGAAAAAATAAACGTCTCATTCTATAGACAATTTTCTGTATGGAATATACAATTTTCTATATGGAAATGCATCTAGATAATATAGAAAAAAGTTATAAAGATTTGATATGAATATGTTCCTATGGAAGTGTGTTTATATAAGATAGAAAAATGTTTTGAAATCAAAGTTTGTCAAAATAGTGAAAAATTACAATTTAAAGAAAGATTCGATATCGAAAATGGATTGAAACTTGTGCCTATCACTTCACCTCTAATGTGAGGGGAACACCTATCTAAGGTGATAGTGGGTAGGTTCTCTCTTAGTTGTCTCCATTTGATGGTTGGGTCGATATTTTACCAACCTACAACTTGTGCGATAACACTGACAATTTGCAATAACCATTCACTAGTCTGCTGACAATTTACAATAACCATTCACTAGTCCCCTTTCCAACATTCCCTCATGTAATTGACAACATAACACAAGAATATCAATTTCAAGTGTGTTCCACTAACCTTTTTTTTTCAACGTAGTGAGGAAGGTGCACTCAATTGAGCTACAATTATAGATGGCCAAACCATGAAACAACAAGCACCAAAACCAATGAACCTCCAAACAAGGATGCGATAGCCATAACCACAAAGACACAAAATAGGGCTGAGCGATCCAAGATCCCATGAAAAAACTAGAATCGCGGGAGAGTCAAACAAAACCCATCTTAAGATTGAAGGAAAATACCAAGTTTGAACCGGGATGGAACATGCAAGAAACTAAGAGGATGAGTGAACCATAAACACAAAGCCACCAAATAGGGATTACCAAACCAAGATACCACCAAAAAACCAGAATCGCGGGAGAGTAAACCAAAACCATCTTAAGATTGAAGGAAAGGCCCCATTTCGAACTGGAATGGAATATGCAAGGAACCATAGAGTAATAATCCATAGAGGCTCCCCAAATTTCAGACCTAAATCCAAACCTATTATGGCACTGCAATAAAACTCAAATCCAAGTGCAATTGCTGAAATTGCTCCCACATTAAATGTCGAAGGTGTGAGGGTACCCCAAAAGTAATGCACCTTGGTTGTTGTGTTTCATAGTTAAATTGCATATACCAATTAATATGCCAATTGTTTCTCATGCAATTCCAATACATGACTATGGGTTAGAGCTTAACTTATGGGGGAGTTTGATACCCAACCTTTTGTTATTAATTACAATGAATCTTTTGATATATCTTTCATTAAGAAACCTTAGCTCAGCCCTSAAATAGAGGATTATTTGATGCTCTACCTAGACCACATTCAAAGGTATTTTATCGATTTTCTTCGAGATCAAGAATGATCCCCCTTGCASCTGCAACCCCTTATCTTTACAACATTGACAACAAATGCTAAGCAATATTTCTCCTCTACAAGGGCACACTTTGGTCCTCCATGGTTTTGGAATGTTGTGATTTTGAATTTCTATGTAGCTTTTCTTATCAATAATAGGAGGAGGAGGAGGAGGAAGGCTATAAACTTACATAAATAATAACAATAATTCAAATACCTCTAACAAGGTATGACACTCACAAGCTAAAGACATCCCTTTAATATTGCAATCATATTTATTTCAATTGTGCCTTTAGAACATGGGATGGGTACACAACAAAGTCAAAATTTGTTGACTGAGCTGCTTTTCGCAAGATGATCAAGTTGTTCAAATTAGGATCGAGGTAATATCACATAAATAACAACTATAAACTAAAGACTACTAAGAATATATGACACCTACACCCTAAAAATGAAACATAAAACATGGGATCCAAACTATAGATAATGTACTTAGTATGAAATGGAAGGAGGATGTTATCACCTCAACTCAGACACTTGCACCTCAAATGTACGTTGAGCCTACTATTGTCATTATTCATCTTGCAATCGTCATCCTATCCCGTGGAAATATTCCACTCTTTGTAATGATCATTTTTTTTTTAAAGAACGTCATTTCCTTTAGGATTGAGAAGTATTGGTTGGAGATTTTTGTTCTAACTTAACTTATATATACAATTTTTGAGAAGTATGAGTTGGAGATTGTTATTCTAACTTATATATACAATTTTTGAGAAGTATTAGTTGGAGATTATTGTTCTAACTAATTTATATCGACAATTTTTGTGATTTTCACCATG
>ML776775.1:1106344-1117403 GCA_009831015.1 Picea engelmannii
GTCTTGAACCACACACACACACACACACACACACACATATCGGGGGGGTTTCTGTGGATGTAGTGAGCATCGATATCCGGTATCGTGAACCACATGAATGAATATATATATATATATATATATATATCTCAAAAAGAATATTAGTGAGAGTGTTGCAAATGAAGTTGATAATATGTCAATGAATGACAACCTTGGGGAAGGAAGAGAATGATAATGATATACAAATGAATGACAAGACAAATACTTTGATTCATGACACCTATGCACCCATGGATAAGGATACACACATGGATGATTATGCTAGGATTTTTAATAATCATCTTAATGATATGGAAAATAAACTCTTATAGGAAGGGTCAAAGATAAATCTTTTCTCCACCATTTTTTTTTTATGAACTTGAAGGATTTTTTTTAAACAATGAGAAGATATATATATATATATTCCAAGGAGGTAAAATTACAAAAAAATTTGGAAAATTCTTGAGTAGACAAGGCATGAAAATGATCTTAGGAACCTTATTAATGATTTTCCTCCACTTCCCCCCTTTTATCAAGTATTTTGAATGAAAATCCTCCCTTCAAATCTTTCTTATCATTTTTCTTGTATCCCTGCATCTGACATCCAATGTGGAGTGCAAAATCTAATTTTTGAGTTTTTATTTTCTTTTATGCATGTTTGCATTTTCACATTCTGCATGTGGAATGCAGAGTTCAAAGTGTCATGTTTCCCTTTCCCACCATGGTCAAGTCTCTACATTCCACATATCCATGTCTCCCACATCTCTCACATCTCTGCACCTCTCACATTTCTACATCCTACATAGGCTATAGGGCTTCTTTATTCCAATATGTCATATATCATATACTCACATCCTACATCCTTGAATTCTACATTCAGAATGCAGAAACCTTCGACTCCAAATCTTCATTCCTGGATCTGAACCCCCACATTCCCTACATTCTAAGTCTTCGCATTCTCCCATTTTTCATCTGAGGTTACAATCTCCATGCTAATCATTTGAAAAGAATCCATGTCTCCCAAAGTTATGAGGGTGCAATCATGAAGCATATCTATGTTGGTTGTGCTAAAGTAGGTGAGCTCATGGTCCTCACTAGACATTCTTGAGTCTTCATTGGCAATTCAGTTTATGAGATTTTTTCTTCCCAATGAGCATACCTTGGAGAGGTGATATAGAGATTATTGATTAGGCGAAGAATGTTTGTCAAGGAACTAGTGAATTCCAAATGCATCAAGACCTTCCAAATTTACACCTTTACAAAGTTTACTTAGAGATTCAATGAAAAATAGGGAGTCTCCTTCAATGAGAATATTGGACCAATTATGTTTTTCAACAAGAATAAAACTCGCTTCAAGATATTGCAGTTCAACAGAGTTGTTGGTTTCAATAGCTCTAAAACCATATTAAAGGAGAATATTTTTTTCTTCGAAGTCTTTGAACGCTCCTCTAGTGTATGTTGGCTTGGGATTTCCCTTAGAAGAACCATCAAATTTTAGCTTGATTATGCCTATTAAGGGTGGGGACAACAAAGATTTGGGGGATGGGTCTCTATCCTAGAGGGTTTTGAGCTTGACATTAAACTTGGAATTTTTTAGGCCTCAAGCGATCATAATTTCACTGTAGTAGGGGTCCCAATCAAGATTATGTAAAGACACTACATTGGTATAGAAAATTTATCTTATATTTCTTCCCATCAATGTATATCAATCTAACTAGGAAAGGGGTTTGTTCTTAAATATCTTGTTGTTCCTCTCTTTCAATATATGCTAGGTTAGGAGCCCTGGGAAGATATTCTAGGCATAGTTGGTGATATTGCTTAAGAATGGATTTGGGAAAGATGACTTGTGTTCATGGATCTGGAGAGAGTGGCACCTACGTCCTGAAATAAGTGGGAGAAGTAACAACGATTTAAGATGTGTTCCAACTATTCCTCATTCTTTTCACATAGAGGTATTATGGATGGACCGAAGTATCCTCGTTTGCAAATATTTTCCTAGGTCAATATTTTCCTCTTAGCAACCAACCATAAGGAGGAGGCCACCATGGGCCAAAGTTGGACTTGCAAAATGTGTTTCCATAGCCTAGGGGCTTCATTCCTTCACAAAGTGTCAGATGTGATCATGTAAGCTTCATGCATAGTGTAGCTACCACCACCTATGTAGCCCCATCTTAGGTTATCTACTTCTACGTTCCATCAAATGACCCTTACTTGCAGAAGTGTCCATAGTTTTCCCTTGGCTTGAGTATGAATAGATTCAATGCATAAGTTTTTCGAGCTCCATTATCTATGCAAGGGATGGGTATTTGAGTTGATATATGGTTAGAAATGTAGTTCCCTCTTTTTCTTTGACTTCATCTGATCCAGGTAGTTATTGGTGGCCACCCACCTGTTCCAACAGGCTCCTCTTGTCAGTTTTTAGTGCATCAGATTCTTCTATACTTCCTTGTAATTGTGGGTTCTACACTTCTAGAGCTATTTGAATCCCTACACATCTTCCAGGTGGATACTGGTGACCTCCCACCTAATCCAACTGACTAATTTTGTATGTTTTCATGTCAACACATCTTGTTGTACTTCTAAGGTTGTTTTGGGGCCCTAAATAGTGTTCTTTTGGTTCGCTACAATCAAACTATAGACAAAGCTAGAGTTTGAAGGTTTAATGTGTATTTCTCAAAAATACCTTTCCAACGGGCTATCACGCACCTAAAATGGAGATCATATGCAAAAGTTAATGTACTAATCCCGGGATGTTAATGTACTAAATTACCCAAATGGGGCCCACGTGAATTTTCGTGTTTCATCACCTAGGGTTAGGTTTTTGGATGTCTAGGGTTTTGGCATTCATGTTTATCATAAAAGGGCCTTCAGAGCCTCATTGTAATTATCTTCTTGTGAATGAGTGTAGTCGCCACCTCTCTTCTCAAAGATAAAGCTGCCACCATTCTAGCGAGTCTTGCACTCAGTATTTTTACAGTCTCTTTACAATTCTTTCATTAATAGAAATCAAGTATTGTTGTATTTCTATGTTTTTGGAAATTTTCATGAGTATTTCATTGTAATATCTTTGCTTTAATTTTGTTCCGAAAATAATCTGGATCAGTGGTATCAGAGCAGGCTGCTCTTGATCATTTTTCAGCGCATGTCCTCGACGAGGTCCGACTATAGTCAATTGGATCTTGAGTTTGTCTCTCTTGAGGAGCTTATCGAGCTTATAACTTAAGATCCATAACTCCAAATTGCACTCAGGAGGACTCGTTGGAAAGATGAGATGATGAATATTGCATCTAGAATGTTTTCATCGGATGAAAAGACAAAAATATCACTCAGAAAATTAAAACACGGTATGCTTTTGTTAAAGGCAATCAAGTTAAAAAAATTGAAAATAAAGTTTATTGAATCAACTTTATTAAAGGAATAAGTGGGCCCTACTTGGAGGCATGAAATGAAATGACATAAATGTTGATGTTTTGGTAGCTGTGGTAGGTATTTTTTGTTGATTTTTGGAAACATCGGGAAGACATTCTCTTAGATTAATAATTAATAATATAATTATTGATTATTAAATAATATATATAATAAGTAAATGATAATAATAAATAGTTATTGATGTCCCCGAGGTGTAGGACAGTCGGTGACGAAGTGTGTTGTTAAGCCACTCCGTGTTGAAAAGTCACCGGTTCGAAACCTGCGGGGACAAAAAATCCAACCATGTTAAGGGTTGGTGTGGCTCAGGACGGGTGCGATCCCCGGGTGATTTTGACGGCTTAGATGCCCCTGAGTCGCAGTTTCTCAAGCCACAGGTTAATCCCGATGCCAACAGGTTCGGCCACATTAACAAACAAAAAAATAAATAAATAGTTATTGATTATCCAAGGGATGCATCCTTTCATGGATGGTCACCATATCTTCTCTATATATGGAACACTCATCATTATAATAATATATTGATCATATCTCATATGAATAAAAACAACTTGGTATCAAAGCGGGACTGGGCTTAACTCCTTCACAGGAGGGCCCGAAAAATGAGAGTAGAGTAAAATTTTGGGAGTGCTAAATTTATTGGGTTGTTACAATCTCTATGGACAACATATTTACGTTTTACTCCTACCTAAATTATAGAAAGAATTCCATAAATTATGGTGGGCACTAATTTCTAGTAAAAATGTCTTATTACCTAAATATGAGGAATGTACTGCATATTTAATTCTACCTATATTTATGCAAAGAATCGCATGAATTATGGAGGAAAAATTTAACAAAGTTGAATACTATGTGGATGGATTATAACCAAATTAATCTATGGGTAGTTACGGGAGGTATTCTCCAACTATTTATAAGAAATAAAATTTAATTTAATTTTAAATTTAATTTTCAAAGAGGCGTGTCTTTTTGGATCAATCTAATATTACTATAAAAAGACACTTAAAAGACACAACAATAGACACACATGTTTTTTCTCTCACACACATGGGAAGTGATCTAAGGAAGAGACCGAAGTTTCTAAGAAGTTGAAATCTTTCAAGTTACTTAGTGATGTTCTAGAGTTTACTAAAGTAATATCATATCTCATATGAAGAAAAAAAATGAACTCAACGTCCCTTGTGGAGAGCACATGAGGACACATCCCATGTGGAGAGAACATGAGGAAATGTCAAGGGAGTTTATATTGACGTCACACACTATGGGGAGTTGCCCCTAGTGTTTCTAGAGGGAGTAGCCTCTAGAAGTCGACATGGGAGTGTCATGTGTGACAAACATTCTCCATATCGTACTCCTCTGTGAAATGAGTTGAGTTGATATGTGAGGACACTTATTCGAGAAGGGATAAGTGGGACACTTATCCGAGAAGGGATAAGTGGGTTTGGGCTTATATACCAACGTCCACTATGGAGAGCACATGAGGACATGTCCCTTGTGGAGAGCACATGAGGACATGTCAAGGGAGTTGACCTTGACGTCACACACTATGGGGAGTTGAGCCTAGTGTTTCTAGAGGGAGTAGCCTCTAGAAGTCCACATGGGAGTACCATGTGTGACAGACCTTTTTCTACTACAATGGTTGTGTACCACTAGCGGAGATTGTGTGTCTCTGGACAATAGTTGTGTACTACTACAGTGGTTGTGTACCATTGGCAGTGATTGTGTGTCACTGGACAGTAGTTGTGTGCTACTAGCAGTGGTTGTGTACCATTGGATAGTATTTTTTTACTATTGTGAAAAGATACCTCCCTAGCTAAGAGGGAGTGTTGATGTTTCAGCATCGGGAGAACCTTCTCCTAGATTGGGCTACATACCAAGGGAGATAGGATACATTTTCATAAAGGTGCACTTGTGTTAAATGGGCCCAGGTGTAGTCCTTCCTTGATCATGACAAGGAATAATATGGACTCGAGGTGCTTGAAGTGATTTCCACGTGTCAGTTAGCATCAGGATGACATTCACTCATAGGTGTGTACCTATGGTGAAATATCCTAGTGTGTTCTTTTTCCTAGTCATGGTGATTTGACAAGGAATGATAAAGGCTCAAGATGCTATATGTTATCACATGAGGACTGAGAGTGAGCCTGATCTCAGAGAGATACAATTAGCTTAGAGGGAGAGCCGCAAAAGGAGTTTCTCCTCGGTTCAGGTGGGAGAGAGACATCTCCCAAGACTGACAGACAAGTGTCATGAGTCTAGGGTGAAGTTTGTATACTTCAGAGACAAGCTTGGCATGATGTAGAATGTCTCCCTTGTTGAGAGGGAGTGTTGATGTTTGGGCAACATCGAGAAGACATTCTCTTAGATTAAAAATTAATAATATAATTATCGATTATTAAATACTATATATAATAAGTAAATGGTAATAATAAATAGTTATTGATTATCCAAGGGATGCATCCTTTCATGGATGGTCACCATATGTTCTCTATATATGGAACACCCATCATTGTAATAATATATCAATCATATCTCATATGAAGAAAAACAACATTTTCCTCCTAGGAAACCTTTCTTAGAAGAGAAGAAGATTCCAGAAGTCCAAGGAAGATCATTGAACAGTGTAAGAACACCCCAGAAGAGAAGTCGACCCACATGAAAACAAAAAAGTGAAATTAGAATCTCTAGAGAAGAAGTTGAACCAACTAAAGTGACTTGAAGACTATAGATAGAGGAGATGTCTTTCTCATTTGTACACACTCACTCTCACTCTCTCACTGAAGAAGGAAGCGCAAGTCTGAGGAAAGGAAGTGCAAGTCTGAAGAAAGGAAGAAGACACAGTTCTGAGGCATCTAAGGTTCTTG
This sequence comes from Picea engelmannii, assembly GCA_009831015.1. NCBI lineage: Eukaryota > Viridiplantae > Streptophyta > Pinopsida > Pinales > Pinaceae > Picea > Picea engelmannii. The sequence goes on from ML776775.1 coordinate 1,112,653, forward strand.
GTTATTCTTAGTGGTGGTTTTCTCTTGTGCACTATCTCTGGGAAGAGGTGCGCTATTGTTGTATGGTGTTGTTGTTGCAGTTGTTGGCACTAATTTGTGCACTAGCCTATTTCTAGGGTTTCTTCATTGTATGTTGTTATTAAGAGTTGGTCCATGGTTGGATTACTTTTGGATGAAATATATCTAAGAAAGGTTGGATGGGTTTTTCCTCATTTGGGGTTTTCCCAGGATAAAACTCTTGTGTCTTTCTTGCTCCTATTTATATTGTTTATATATAAGTACATGATATAATTGTTAACATAAAAGAACATTGGTAACTCTACTACTCCGAAATAAAATAAAATCTAACAATAAAGTCATTAATGAAAATCTAATCAAGCATTAATCAAAAGTGGTTTACTCCAAAAGGAATCATGGAAAGTTCTAGAAAGGAAAACCCTAACTAATTCAAGAACAGTTAGAACAATTATGCCACCTCAACCACAACATATACCTATAAAGGAGATAGCTGTAAGAAATTGAAGGTTACGATATTTCTCTATCGCAGTGAGTCGAACATAAAATCTACCCTTTTAGTTTTTCTTCAGTCCATTTTCTGCTACAATCATTTGTCATATTGACTTTGTCTTCTTGGTATTCTGTAGGATTTAGGTTGATTCTTGGTTGTCCTTCTTTCATCTTCCAGGTATTTTCATTTTATGGTCTGTGGGATCCAATCCCAATCCTCTTTGAAGGGTGAATGCATTTTATTTTCTTTAAATACATTTAACTTTGTACTTAAAGACTCATTATTATTTTTTAGACACCAAGGGAGCTACTCAGGATATTACATTATTGTATTCTCAAAGAATTTTATCAAAATATTGAGTTACCCAATGTTTTATCTATCATAATATTTTCGGTGCTTAATGGGATGATAATTTAAAGCTCTATTTTATTTGTGGTCCTTTCCTTACTATCTCTATTTGTGGTATCATTAAATGTTATGATGAATGTTGTGATGGATATATCATTCCTTTATATTATGTATGCATCTCATCTATTCACATTGTAAATATTGTACATGTGAGTTTATTTTAAAATACACCTAGTCCCAAAATCATAGGTGTTGTTTTCCTTGAATGTGAATGTAAACATTAAGTATGGTCCTTCTCAGACTTTTGTTTTGTTTCATTTTGTTTTCTTGGAATAATAAGAAAAAAAGGAGTACCACCTCTCTAAAAATTCAGGGGGATTTATATCCCCGTGAGGTTGACCTTAAGACTTTAAGACAGTCTTTTAGATCAGCAATAGGTTATGTCTAGCTCTTGGTGCAAGTTACTTGAAGAGTTGTACATATTATGTCTATTTTTTTGTATTGAATACTTGAAGGCTCTAAGGTCACTTGGTGTCACCTTTGGTATCGACTTTGAATTGATTTATGTGTACTTTTGTATATGAATCATTTGGGAGAAAATTATCCTTTCGCATATGCATTTTATTTTAACATGGGAAATTTAATTGCATGAATGGTTTGATTGACCATATAGACTTATGCACATTTTTGGTAAAAAAGGGAAATAAAACTTAATTTATAATGTGAAATGGAAATGCATATAGAAGTGGGTGAGTTAAATGGAAAGAACAAAAAAAAAAAACTAATTTCATGTGCACCCACTCATTGAGGGAAAAAAAGGATATAGAGAATACATAAAAGTAAAAATAGGAAAATAGGTTCAAATGTGATGGATAATTTATATTTTGTATTTTAAATAAAGAATTATGTGTGCATGGAGTGACACATCTGAAGGTGAATAATATGAATTTAGTAATTTAAATAATGAGTATTTTGCATGAGATGGACTAATGGCATGAGCCTCAAAGGCTATATAGGAAAGGAGGATTGGGATTGAGAGCTCACGTTTTTGCACCCTAATGTTGGATGGATGTCATAATACTATTTTTTTTCTTGGTGAGTTGGTGTTGAGTTTAGTGTCGGTATTGGTATGTACTCGGAAGTTGAGGATCGTGTATGCTCTATAGGATCCACACAATATGAATGCTAGTTTTTGTCCTCCTCTTTTACAACTCGGTGTAGCTCAGGGGTCCCTAGGTAAGAAGAGTACACATTTGGGAGTTGGTAGGGTATCAATTGGTAAGAAATTTATATATTTGGAAAAGGAGAATTGGAGCTTATATAAATCAATATTGGAACTAAAGAATCATCAAGGGAGGATCTTCTACAACCTTCTCTAAATAGGTAAGCCAATTTGAAATTTGTAGAGGTATTGCATTTGTTTGGAAAATTGAGAATTGGTATTTAGAGTTTGAATCTCTAAAAATTGATAAGAGAATTATCACTTTTTTTAAGAATTGAATCCATTGTTTACAACCCTCAACATATGGTTCAGGGTCAATATAATCTATGTACGAAACCTTGGTTTTATTAAGCACCCAAGGAAAAATATAGAAGTAAAATTTGTAATTATTTTTTCGTACGAATAGATGTGATCGTGCCCTATAGAATCCATAGATGGCATTGTCACGACCTTCATATGGTATATTTTGTGTCTGACTTTACCTCTCTTTTACCCTATTTCCGCTTCAATTATACACCCATTTGTCAGTCATTTAATTTTTTTTACGATGAATTGGCTCTTAGGATTAGAAAACTATAATTTGGTTGTTTTTCTATGAAACAGATTATGATGTTTGATTAAAGTTGCTTTCATTTTTAAGATACGTTCCTAACCTATGGTATGAAGTGGATGCTCTTCCCTTAGGCCAATAATAAAATATCCAGACACTATAACATTGGTTTTGAAGGATTTTGAGTAGGAAATTCGACCATGTGGAGAATATTATGGTTCATGGGCATCATTAATTCATTTTTCTATTCCAGGGAACTGTTGGAGTTGTTGATTCCGTGGGTAACCACTTCCATGGATCGTGGGTCTCATTTAGAGAAAATTTGGATGGGAATATTGCTTCCCATTTGTTGTTGGGAATCATGGGCATACCGAAAATTATTATTGTTGTTTTGATTGGGTTTCTCTTTACCCACGCTACCCACATGAGCATGGATCGAGCCCTTTCATTCCTTAGATCGAGTTGGGCACATACATTTAGTTTTTAGTATGTTTAGTTAGTTGTTTATTCTTGTTATCTAGTTTTTTTTCATGGGATTCAACCCACTATTCTATATATCAGATTTGGCCCAAGATGGTAGGGGAGATAAACATTATGTTGGTGGAATGAACCTCTAAAACTCTGTTATTTTCTGAACACGAATTTTTATTGTTATAAAAATCCAGTTCATGTTTATTTCGTTATATAAGTTGTGAGATTAATTTAATCTAAGGCATTTGGTACCTAGAGCACGAGCCCACTCCCAAGGTACCAAACTTCCCATGTGTTTTTATGTTTCAACTGATATTTTCTTAGATTAGATGAATGGTTAATTAATGAGTGTGTTTCGGATTTCATTTTCAGTTGTAGAGCATATTTTTTTAATTGTGGGTTGCTTAAATTCATATTGTTATCATTCCTCTATATGTTTCTAGTTTTAAAATCCCATGGGTAATTGCTAAATGTTATGATTATTGTTTTCTAGAATTTGAAATTTTATGTTAATTAGTAGTTTGAAGATTTGTAGCATGTGCTTTCAGTTTATTAGTATTTAGTTTAATCTATGGACTAGTATTGGAATTGATCCCTAGCCCAAGAGTAGGGTTGTTAAATTATGAGCTTGATTTCTTATGCGGATTAATTCTTTTATTTTCTTCAATACTTTGATTCCAGCTTAATACACTTCAACAATTTCAAATCATAATCGAATAGCAATAATTATGTAGATAAGTAAACATGCATATCAACAACACATATACCCTGGGGAAACCCTGTACAAGGAGAAAAACCCCAGCAAACAATATTCCTTTATTGCATTAATAATGTAATATCTCTTACAAATATCCACCATGAATATACTTCTCTCAAAGAGCTTGCCAAGATGACTCTGACGTAACAAAGACTTACAAGACCTTGCTGAAATACAACTTTGATATGCTACCTCTTTATCACTGATGTGATCCTCTATTACTTCACCCTCAACCTGCATATGAAAACTATGTTTCAAAATTGTGTTGCAAAACTGTATTGCAGAACTGTATTGAGGAGAGGATTTGACCTCTTCTTATATAGGCTGAAGAGAAGAAGAGGAGAAGCTTGAAATAGTAACCTGATTGCATGCATTAGTCATAACTCAGCTTCATACTTTAGTTAGAACTTAGAACTAGACTTGAGATTGGTTACAACTCAACATTACACTTTAGTTCGAACTTTAGAACTAGACTTGAGATTGGTTACAACTCAGCATTACACTTTAGTTCGAACTTAGGACTAGACTTGAGATTGACATGCTTTAGTTCAAACTTAGAACTAGACTTAAGACTTTAGTTGCAACTCAACATTACACTTTAGTTCTAAAGTAGAACTAGACTTGAGACTTTAGTTGCAACTCAACATTACACTTTAGTTCTAAAATAGAACTAGACTCGAGACTTTAGTTGCAACTCAACATTACTAAATAGAACTAGACTCAAGACTTTAGTTGCAACTCAACATTACTAAATAGAACTAGACTCAAGACTTTAGTTGCAACTCAACATTACACTTTAGTTCTAACATAGAACTAGACTCAAGACTTTAGTTACAACTCAACATTACACTTTAGTTCTAACATAGAACTAGACTCAAGACTTTAGTTACAACTC
>ML776775.1:1121256-1132633 GCA_009831015.1 Picea engelmannii
TTTCTTTCTCATTAGAAGGACTTTTCTGATTTCTTTTGGATTCATCATCCTTAGCAGTTGAGGCATGATGTTTCCCTTTCCTAGGATATTTCTTTCTAAACCAACAATCTTTAGCAAAATGACCCAACTTATTACAACTAAATCATTTAATCTTAGATGTATCAATATTCTTGCCTTTGAATGTACCTTTGATATTTGGCTTCCATTGAGAGCCTTTCTGGAAAGTGCCTTTCTTCTTTCCCTTGAATCTTGATGCTAAAGTTGAGTGCTCTTCTTTCGTTGGCTTGCTCCTGGTAGTTGTGCGACTCTCCTCCTGGAGGCAATCATGCCATAACCTCTCAAACGTGGGATGAATCTCTCTCCCACTTACATTGGATAAGAAGGTCTCCCATGAATAAGGAAGACCGTAAAAAATGGTCTGCACTAAATCATCATCGTCCACTGTCGCCCCTGTGACCAAAAGTTGATCTTTGATCTGAGCTATCCTAGAACAGAAAAATGCCATTGATTCACCTTTCTCCATCTTCAAATACTTAAGCTTGTGCTTAAGTGTCCTATTCTGACTTGGAGCCTGTTTCTCATACAGATTCACCAAGGTATCCATATAGTCCTTGGCAGTCATCAACGAAGTCATTGCAGGCATTATATTTTCTTTGACTGAGTCAAAGATGATTCACTTGGCTTTTTCTTGACTCTTCCTGAAAGTCGTTCTTTCTGCATTATTCGTTGGTTCCTCCACCATTGTGGTCACATACTGCTCAAGATCATGCTCTTGCAAGATATTTTTTATACGTAGCTTCCACACATTAAATTTGGTAGCTCCTTTGAGCCTATCTTTGGCCCTGACTGAAATGGAGGATGCCATGGTCCTCACACTGGAAAATTAATCAAGCTCGCTTGGATATGTGTGTACCTGTTGTTTCACTTCAACACATTTAACACACCCTAAGCTCTGATACCATGTTAAATTATGAGCTTGATCTCTTATGCGGATTAATTCTTTTATTTTCTTCAATACTTTGATTCTAGCTTAATACACTTCAACAATTTCAAATCATAATCGAATAGAAATAATTATGTAGATAAGTAAACATGCATATCAACAACACATATACCTTGTGGAAACCCTGTACAGGGAGAAAAACCCCAACAAACAATATTCCTTTATTGCATTAATAATGTAATATCTCTTACAAATATCCACCATGAATGTACTCCTCTCAAAGAGCTTGCCAAGATGACTCTGACTTGACAAAGACTTACAAGACCTTTCTGAAATACACCTTTGATATGCTACCTCTTTATCACTGATGTGCTCCTCTATTACTTCACCTCAACCTGCATATGAAAACTCTGTTTCAAAATTGTGTTGCAAAACTGTATTGCAGAACTGTGTTGAAGAGAGGGTTTGACCTCTTCTTATATAGGTTGAAGAGGAGAAGAGGAGAAGCTTGAAATAGTAACCCGATTGCATGCATTAGTCATAACTCAGCTTCATACTTTAGTTCGAACTTAGAACTAGACTTAAGATTGGTTACAACTCAACATTACACTTTAGTTCGAACTTTAGAACTAGACTTGAGATTGGTTACAACTCAACATTACACTTTAGTTCGAACTTAGGACTAGACTTGAGACTGACATGCTTTAGTTCGAACTTATAACTAGACTTAACACTTTAGTTGCAACTCAACATTACACTTTAGTTCTAAAGTAGAAATAGACTCAAGACTTTAGTTGCAACTCAACATTACACTTTAGTTCTAAAATAGAACTAGACTCAAGACTTTAGTTTCAACTCAACATTACTAAAATAGAACTAGACTCAAGACTTTAGTTGCAACTCAACATTACACTTTAGTTCTAACATAGAACTAGACTCAAGACTTTAGTTACAACTCTTGACAAGGCAATTCGAAATTCTCTTCATGGTGGATAATGTTTACACGTGCCAACGCACTAGATCAATACAATTACATCATTTGCAATATTAGGAATATTGTTTGTTTCTAGCTCATAGGAATTTTACATTCAACCTAACTTTTGTTAGATACCTTGACTTTTTCTCATGGCTCATAAGGTTTGACTAGGTTCAAAGAGGTTTTATGTTCCCCCTGACTTTTGCACTTGTATGTCTATGCTCACAGAGGTTGTACGTTCCCCCTGACTTTTGCACTAGACTGTCTATGCTCACAGAGGTTGTACGTTGCCCCTGACTTTTGCATTAGACTCACATAGCATCTCATTCGTCTTGACTTTTGGTTTGACTCATAGAGGTTGTTCGTTCCCCCTGACTTTTGTCAATACCTCACAAGACTAGTTGATTCTCCAAATCTCCCTGGCTAGCCTTAGGGTGGACCATATGGCTTCTCATTGGAGAATGACTTTCGATGCTGCCAAATTTAACAAGGGCAAGGTTCTCAACCTTGACCCCTGCGGAAGCCAACATGAGCTCAAAAGAAAAACCAACTTTGAGTCCAAAATACTTAGCCATTAATTAGAAGTTTGTGCTCATACTTAGATTCATTTGTAGTTTTCATGCTTAACATCCCTTTGATAGTCAATCCAAGCTACGATCATGTGCAAACAATGTTTGTGCCTCACAATAATTAAGAGAACCTTGGTTAATAGATTAAATGTTTAGGTATATTTACCTGTAGATTCATCTCTATATAAAAACACTAACATAAATCAATCACTAATTACCCATACAAATCCCATGATCGCATCCATTGGACCACCAGTTGCCTTCAGTAAACCCACGGTTGCATCCTATAGGTGCAAATTTGAGTTTTTTTAGGAAAATGTCTTGGATTTTTCTAGTAGTTTTCTTCTACTTCACAAGAGGATAGTGGGATATGATACAAAGTGTTAGTAGTCTTATATAAAATATGTTTATGATATGTTTTGTCTAATTTGATTGTCTCTATTCAAATTTAAAGAGTTCATCTTGATTCCCAGCTAGTAGGTTGATTACTTTGCATTGTTGAAAGTTGATCTTTATGAACTGCAATACTTATATCTGAGCATTGAATTAATGGTAATCCTCCTCCAATATGAGAAAAGAAAAGAAGAATTGTTATGGTTGCAAGTATATAGAAAGAATATTGAAAGAGGCTTTTGTATTCATCAAAGCATTGACTGAAGTGTGCTCTTAGTTTATCATTATTAAATCTATTGCATAATGTTTTTTATTGAGCATTTCAAGATGAATGACCAGCATAGTATATAAGGTCATGGTGAGTTGAAAGAGAGTTGTTTTAGTTTTTACAATCTTTATAATTTGAGTAAAAAATATTATATGTAAAAGGTTATTGTTACCTTGTTAGCTATGCTTCAAGAAAATTCATACCTCGTGAAGAACTATGTGACACATTAATTAGAACTTGATAAAGTAGTGCATGCATTGAGGATTTGGAGACATTACTTGGTCGAAAGAAAGTTTGAACTAAAGATAGATCACAATGGACTTTTGCATATATTTACGCAAAATAATTTGAATGTTAGATAGATAAGATGGTCATAATTATTGAGTGAGTATGATTTTGACATAACATATATTAAATAAATGCTAAACAATGTAGCATATTCCTTTAGAATAAGACCTTGGATCTTCTCAATTTTACCTTTACAAATGAATCTTAGAGAAAGGATACTAAAATTACAAGAAAATGATGCATGGTATGCAGAAGTGAAGACATAATTAGAAAATGAAGTAATGAGAATTCCCAATTATGATGGATATATTTTGGATAATGATGGGTTAATGAGATTTCCTAGAAGTATTTATGTACCTCCAAATGAATAAATTCATAATTTGATACTCAGGGGATCACATAGGATAGTATATATGGCTCATCCAAGAGTAAAAAATGTGTTCCTGGATCTAAAACCATTAATATTTTGGAGTGGAATGAAGAAGGAAATAGTAGATTACATGGTTGCATGTATGGAATGTTAGGAAGTAAAGGATTAACATTGGAATCCAACGAGATTATTGTATCCACTTGGAATTTCATAATCAAAATGGGAACTGATTTCAATGTACTTCATAGCGGGATTGTCCATGACATCAAGGAGACATGACTTAAGCTTGGTGGTAGTGTATACTTTGACAAAGCGTGTGCACCTTATTTCAGTAAAGAATACCTATCAGGTACCAAAAATAGAAAGATTTTTTTATAAACGAGATAGTGAGACTACATGGAACTCTAAAAAAAGATCATTTGGGATAGAGGTTCGATATTTATAAGAAGGTGTTGGACTAGTCTCCAAGAAGCCTTTGGAACACAACTTAATTTTAGTATGGAATATCATCCTAAAAAAAATGGACACATTGAAAGAGTAAATCATGTGTGAGAGGATATGTTGCATATGTATGTAATGGACCAGTAAAATAATTGGGAAGAGTATTTACCTCTTGTGGAATTTTCATATAATAACAGTTATCAAAAGTTGTTAAAAATATTACCTTTTGAGTTTTTGTATGGAAGGCCCTACATAAATCCTATTAGTTGGGACAAACTTGAAGACAGAGTTCTAATTGAATTTGAAAGAAATGGAAGACCAAATGAAAACAATATGAGAAAGATACAAAAAATCTCAAAATAGACATAAAAGTTATGGGGATGCACATAGAATAGATAGAAGTTATAAAGAAGGAGACAAAGTGTATTTGTGAGTTAAACTGCAAAAGAGTTCAATTAAAGTTGGCAAGGGAGTCGAGTTGTCACCACAACATGTGGAGTGACCACTGAAATATTAGGACTGATCGAGTATTATATTGCATTACCATCATCTATATATCATATGCATGTTGTTTTTCATGTATCTTCATAGCGTCATTCTATTCTAGATACTTCTCATGTTATTGATTTAAGTTAATTGTAGATGTCAAATGAGGGGGCATTGAAGGCTAAATTGATCCACATATTGGAATGGAAAATCAACATCATTTTGTCGACGAGGTAAGGGTCCAATGGGGATCCAAGTGGATATCAGTGGCCACCCACTTATTCCACTGACTCAAAGACCAATTTCCATTTTGGCAGTTTTTTCCTAGTTTTTTGGGTCCTAAACTTATGGGGTCATTTTGAGGTCCTAAACATCGTTTTTTGGGCCCACCATAGGCACACTATAAACTTTAGCCAAAGTGTAACGATAAAATGTGTAGTCCTCGGATAGTTCTTTCCAACAAGCTATCGTGCGCCTAAAATGGAGATTGTATGCAAAAGTTACGACCCCGGGAAGTTGATGTACCAACTTACCCCATCAGGGCCCACATGACTCTTGGCGCTTCATCTCCTAGGGTTAGGTTTTTGGATGTTTAGGGTTTTCTCATTTATGATTTATGATTTATGTTAAAAATTCATTTGGAGCCTCATTATAACCAACTTCTTCTTAATGAGTGTATCTGACACATCTCTTCTACGAGATAAGCTACCACCATTCTAGCTAGCTTGTGTGCTTTTGAATTTTACAATATTTTGTATTTCAGATAGTCTTTAATAGAATCAGAGATTTATTGTATTATTGTGTTTCCTGCCATATCTCTGTGTAATTATTTGTTGTATATTTGTTATATGTATTCCTTCATATCGTTCCTAAAATAATATGGATCAGTGGTATCAGAGTGGTATGCTCCTTGTCATCCTCTGTACATGTCCCCGACAAGGTCAGGGTATAGAGAGTTGGGTGTTGAGGTTGTATCTCTTAAGGACAACTACTCTTGCACGCCCAAGTGACCTTCCATGGAAGAAAAAAAGAGGGACAACATGACATGAGATGCTTTCAAACTGTTGCTCGAGGAAGCCCTTGTGCTAGAGAGGAACAAGATGATGGATAGTTTTTTCTATATCCTTCGATGGTTGTTGGCAACAACGGAGGCACCTTCAACCATCAATAACTTCAGAGGTGTGATTCCCTTCAAGGTACAAGTTAAATTTGGTATTCATTTATTTGAAGGCCATATAGATGTCGATGCTTTGGAAAAATGGTTAAATATGCTAGAGGGTTATTTTATGTCCATAATTTTTCCAACAGTGAAAATATCACCTTCGCACTCCTTAAGGCCCTTCCCCATGTCAGAGATTGGTGGGAGACTTACTATGAGAAACATGTTGAGGATGAGTTTGTATTTGTTTGGTTAGGACCCACTTAGGTTGATTTTGTTTATGCCCTCAAGGAACAATATTACCATGTTGGAATTTATGATGACCAATACACGAGATGGACCACATTGTGCCAAGAGAGGGGCTAAATGGTGTCAGAGTTCATAAATACTTTCCATACCTTGCACACCAAGTTGGGTATCAAATAATATGAGCGGCATATGGTCCTGAAATACCGTGGGGATCTACACAGGTAAATCCAAACCGAAATGGAGTTTATGGGCATCTCGTCATTAGGAGTCGCTTATTGATATGTTGTCAAGATCGAGCAGAAATTCAAGAAGTGAAACAAGCGGAAGTTCGGGTCTGTAAATCCGCAAAATCAAAGTATGGTAAGGGTGGCCCAAAATCTAGGACAAAGGATGGAGAAAGGATGGAAAACCTTAGGATAACCAACCCAAGCCACCAATAAATAAGGGTAATGGGAATTCAAAGAAGGACATTGGAAAATGGTGTGAGTTCTGCAAAATCCCTTGGCACAATACTGATGAATGTCGCTCCAAATAGTCATCGTTGGCTGAGATGAAAGTCGTGGGGTCAGATGTTGATTCAGATTCTAATTCAGAGCTAGAAAAGGGAATATAGATCATTGATGTTGAACCTAGTGTCACCATCACTACCACCAAAGTCCAACTAGAGGAACAGGAGGAGCTTGAAGAAGGGGAGTGTATTTTCCACCCACAGATGTGGGTGAAAGGAACCCCACTCCATTTCATTGTTGACACCGGTAGCTAGAAGAACTTGATCTCAGTAGAGGTTTTAAATAGGTTGAAATTAAAAACGATGCAACATCCTCAACCATACACCATTTGTTGGCTCATCTAGGGATAGGACATTCGCGTCAGCCAACAATGTCTTCTGCACCATGGAATCAAACCCTTCAAAGATGAGGTATTGTGTGATGTTGTCCCACTTGAACTTTGTGATGTTTTTCTAGGACAACAATATATGTGGAAGCATCATGTTGTTTATGAATCTAGGATCTGTAGTTTCATTATTACTTTGGAAGATCAACTCTACATGGTACCGGAGGCAGTCCCAAATATTGTGGTCTCTTTGATATTTGTGAAGTAGTGCAGAAAGGTGGTTTCTTATACCAAGATAGTTTTCCTCTGTATGGTTCAATCGGAAGGTGAATGGAAGGTCATTGTAACTGTCAAAAACTCTACATGGGGTCTCTCTGCCCAGCAAGAATAGGTGGACGGAATAGTCAAGGAGTACAAAGACATATTTGCCTCACCTACTGGGGTGCTTGTGCACTATCAGGTAAAGCACTCAATTAGTCTGGCACCCAATTCTCCTCTTTTTAATGGCCCTGTATACAGGTGTTCTGTTATGGATAATGAAGAAATCAAATGTCATATCCAAGAGCTTATTCTGAAGGGCCACATCATACCAAGCTCCTTACCTTGCGGAAGCCCAATTGTTATAGTACAGAAGAAGGACATGACATGGTGACTTCGTATTGATTACATGTCCCTGAAAAAGATCACAGTCAAGAACCGGTACCCAATTCCTAGGATTGATGATCTTCTCGATCAACTCAAGGGAGCCAAGTTTTCCAGTAATATTGATCTGAATTCAGGTTACCACCAAGTGTCGATTGACAAAATCGATGTATGAAAGACAAACTTCAAGTCCAAAGAAGGCCTCTTTGATTGCTTGGTCATGCCTTTCAGCTTGACTAATTCCCTAGCCACATTCATGTGGATGATGGATGATATATTATGACCATTCACAAACTCCTTTGTGGTTTTATATTTGGATGAAATTATCATCTTCAACAAGACTTGGGAGGAACATTTGGAGCATATCCAACATGTATTGGGCACCCTGCGACAACACAAGTTATATGCCAATTTGGAGAACTGTTCCTTCAGCATGCAGAGAGTCCAATATTTGGGATACATCGTGGATGAGCAGGGTGTACATGTGGATCTAGCCAAGATCCAAGTCATATGCGATTGGTTGGCTCCAAAAACAATGATCGAGCTCTACATCTTCTTGGGACTTGCTGAATTCTATCAATGGTTTGTGTTGGGATTCTCTCATATCACCTGGTTCCTAATCCATGTGACCAAGGGTGGAGCAAAGGCCAAGTTTGTGTGTTCCACGCCCCAACAGAAAGTGTTCGAGGATCTAAATTCCCACCTCTGCTTTGCACCAGTCCTCATTCTGCCAGACCTGCAACGATCATTTGAGATTGGGACAGATGCTTTAGATTATGCTATCGATGCAATCCTCACTCAGTATGAGCATCCAATAGCCTATCACAGTGAAACTCTATTTGATTTTGTTTGAAGATACCCCACCTATGACAAAGAGATGTACTCCATTGTGCAGGCATGTCGATAGTGGAAGCATTACATTCTGGGGAAGGAAACGATCATCCACACTAATCACAGGCCTCTGCAATTCATGTAGACACAGGGAAATATACAAAATTACCACCATCAGAAGTGGTCCATGTACCTGCAAAAATTCCACTTGAATATCAAGTACAAGAAGGGAAGCACCAACCATGTCGTCGATTGCCTCATTCGACCTCTAGTAGCAGTGCTAACCATAATTCTTAACTCTCGTGGACATGAAGCATTTGTATGGCCACAATTATATAATGATGACTCTGACTTTGCTACTTCTTATCAGACATTGAGCACAGGAAAAATAGTTCCCAATTTTCATCTCGAGTATGGATTATTATGTCATATGAGCCATCTTTGTGTTACTTTAAGTGAGCATGCAAGTTTGATCTAGAAAGCTCATTATAGTTGAGAAGTAGGACATTTTTGTGTAGAAAAGACAGTGTCAGTATTGCAGAAGCATTTTTATTGGTCGAAGCTTCGACAAGATGTTCACAAGTACATCAGATTTTGCACCACCGACGTCATTTCCAAGCCCGCCATCAATAAGCAGGAGCTATACACCCCTCTGCCTACTATGGATAGGCCTTGGGACTCCATATCCATGGACTACATGTTCGTTCTGCCTTCAACCAAGCATGGGAATGATTGTGTCTTTGTGGTTGTTGATCGATTATCTAAGATGACAATTTTGGCACCCTACAAGAAGAGCATCACAGTCAAGGCCACTACCAAGCTCTTCTTCACACATGTTTGGGTTCATTTTGGCCTACAACAAACTATTATCTCCGATCAAGACAGTAGGTTCCTGAGCACCTTTTGGTCGAGCCTATGGTCAACGATGGACACCAAGATGACCAAATTGACTACCTTCGACCCACAAACTGATGTACAAACAGAGGTATGTTGGCATGTTTACAGGTAGAGTGTGCTTGTCATTGATGGCAAGAACAGAGATGGAAAACAGGAAATCAAAGAATAACAGCAACAACGATGGAAAACAAGAACAACGAAGACGAGACCCGCAGGAGAAGGTTCGGAGGTTGAAACCTTTGAATACTTAGAAAACTCTCTAAGTCAAAAGAAATCGTAAGCTCAGGAGGAGGAACGACAATGGTCATCGGATCAGTGTCCAGATAGGAGGAGTGCATAGAAGAGGAGAACAAATCTCAGTCGTTGGATCTGAGCGCGAAGGATCAATAGTCGTTGGATCCAGAGATAAATGCATGAAGGTTAAGCCTTTGATGAGCGTAGGAGAGAGGACTTGTCAAAGTCCTGAAGTCCCGAGGTAAGCAGGGTTCATCCATCATCAAGACTGATAGGTGGCACACGATCTTGAACTCCAGAGAAAAAAACTTCAAGGATTTTTTAGTTTGAGACTTGAAAAACCCGAAGTCCGGAGAGGCGGAGAGCCGAAGTATACGATAGTCGTCAAATCAGTTTGAAGTGGAAGGAAAGAATAATATAGAAAAGCAGCATCGCAGAAAGATCGAGCCGTCGATCTAAGAACATGATTGACGAACAATGTTTAGTTCAGGTCTAAAAGTTGCAAGGAGGTTATTGTTCGAGGATTCTCACTTCGGAAGAATTGGCGACTTGAAAAGTCAAAATACCCGAAATCCCGAAGTGAATGAGTGATCAGGGGATCAAATTTTGCTCAAAAATTCAAAGTGCTCGGAATCGCTTCAAACCGGACGAGAGCGTAGGCCTCGTTGTTGCAAACCCAACGCAACTCGTTTCGTCTCAAACGGACGTCGGGAGCGAGAGATATTGCAATCTGTTCATAAGGTCAAACATGTAAAAAAAATGATGTTGACTGTACAGTCCGTACAGGATGACGTGGCAGAGCCGTACGACCGTACATGTGGTGACGTGGAAGTTATTTATTGGATGATAGGTGGTCAAATGGGAAGTCGACACATGGCACTATTTGGGCAAGTGATTGGGTGCCACATGGCCCAATCGCGGGCTGCCACATGGCACCCCGGTATTTGTTATTGTTATGTTTGTTAAAATATATTGGAGTCCGTGGGGTTCGACCCCCGGACCTCCCCACCGCATAAAACTTCCACAAACTCTGACCAACCAATGGGCTATCGCTCATACCTTGATATGTATGCGCTCCGGATTGTATTTAAAGTCAAATCTCGTGTGGTTTTGGGCTGCGACCGGGCCAGGGCTTAGCCCCAGCTCTTGGTTGCGCGCTTTCACATATGTGACCGCGGGTATATATATATATATATATATATATATATATATATATATATATATATATATATATATATANGGCATGTTTCATATAGTTCAAACGGTTGTATAACCAAATAACTCCCGCCAGGTGTCATTCTATCATTTCATATGGACGGAGCCCCATTTTTAAAAGTGCGTGGTCCTATGGACTCATATGCCCCACGGCTTGACGGTTGGGGGTATTACTTTCGTTAATGGTTCGACAGTTTTCACCATTTTACGGTTGCGTGCGTGTGCTAGGTTTGCACGCTTTAAATTGCGTGTGTGCCAGGTTCATTTGACAAGGGTGCAATTTGTAGATGCAGAGACAACACGCTTGAAGGGGGGACTTCCAGGAGGCCTAACTTCTTCGTTTTTTGACCGATTGAGGTGCCGAAAGAGCCCAGACAGGGGTTTTTGGACGCTTTGAAGCCATTAGAGCAGTCGGTTGGTCAGTTTGAGCATTGTAACTCATGTTTTTTAGCACTTTGAGCAATTAATAATAATGATCCATTGGAAGCTGGACCAGGAGATGTAGCCCAAGAGAGGGGTGAACTCCTTTATCAATTGTTGTGTTTTATGTGCTTATGTTCATTGATTATGTTGTTGTCTATG